>LT598488.1:1063714-1313100 GCA_900074765.1 Lachancea fermentati | reverse complement strand
ACTGTTTCGGTTCCATAAGTATCTTTCGACCACTAGAGTGTGCAGAACATAACCGCGGCATCACCTTATGTGAATCAATTACTGAAGATACCTTGGCATACAATTTAAGGTCCGCTTTTAATTGACTGGCATTCTGCAATGGTCATAAACAAGCCTCCAAAATATGAACCTATGCTGAAAACAATAATCACCAAAAGCATGGGAACAGCATCAAATGCATATATAAAATACTCATGCGATATTATAAATCCATCAAATCCTTGTGCAAATTCTACTAGTCTCACGATAGATCGAATCATAATCAATATACTGGCAATTAATAATGTGTAATTCAGGAATTTCCACCTCTTGGAAATACACCGATAGAAAGGGCATTCCTCTGCAACTCTCCATGAAAATCGCAACTCATTTACAATGAAGAAGGCAAAGAAGACAATTTGGACAGCGAGACCCGCAGTAATGAGGTTTGTACCCGTATTTCTACTTTTCTCTTTTGTCATTAACCCACCACCTCCAGCCTGCATAAAGAAACTCAAAACATCGCCAAATACAAAGAAAGTAGTTCCGTAACGGGCAGAAATAATCATAAGCGACTGACATCTCATAACGTGAAGTAATCGACCAAATATCATATAGATAGTAGCCGCATATAATGCGGGCGCAACGAGTAAAAGAACGGACTGCATGATGTACGGCGGAGTTGCTTCTGGGTTAGAGCTCGAGAGTGCTCTTCCGATGTAACCTACAACTTCCATAAGACAGCCAACAAAGAACGGAATAAAAACTAGGAAATTCGATGACATAGTGAGCTTTTGGTATGTGCCGCTGGGGGACTCACTGATTTCAGAGTAGTATTTTTCTTCTTCATTTTCGAAAGGGTTACCATAAACTACTCTGGAGGCCTCTTTTGCTTCCCAAATACACTGACAGGCATAAAATACTGTCAAAAGTATAAATACTATGGCAACAGCTATTGCCCCGCCTTTGCTTGGAGTATACTGGTAGAGAACCCATCCGGAATCAGTTGAACTTGTAGACATATTGATCTCGCTTTAGTGAAGTTTCTAAACTGAGGAAAGTCGATTGTGGACCAGGTCTTATTATATGTAATTCATTTCCATAGCATAGCAGCCACTATTATCACCTCTTTCTCCCTGCAAGGTTTAGTGGCGAAGTATGTCAATGGCGTCTCGCTTAGTTGATAATACTGCGCCATCCAGTCACGTGCCTTAGACTTCGAATTATTTTCTTAGAATCGCCAGGGCCCTCTTTGACGTCCAAGAGGCGCAAGACAAATTTCGTAAGCCTCACATTAAATGGTTGGCGTCAAGAAATAATCCAAGAGCACAAGCAAGCCAGTTAAGAGCGCTTGGCAGAAAATGACGTTTGATTGAGGCGGTGTTGGACAATGGTTTTCTCAAAATGTAACCAAGCCACCCGATTGGTTATACCTTTTGCAAACAGAAGATAGTGCTAGATAGAGGTGATTTCACGAAACGACGTCAGCGTGCACGACGATGTAATATCGAACCGTTAAAGCTTGAGAGGGCGATATTTTGAACCAACAGAAAAGGCACGACAAATATGCCTATAACCAGTTGTTAATAAGTTTCGTTTAATATATTCGTATGTGGCGAAGAGATTAGAGTATATTGGAACAAGATCGTTACCTTCCAAACAGTCGCAAAGAAAGAAAATGTTGTAACGAAATACAACTATCGACCATCGACTAGTATTCGTGTTACTAGTATATTATCATACACGGTGTTTTAAGATGACATAAAGAATGAGAAACGGTCATCGAAGTTAGTGGAAGCCGAAGCGCAAGGATTGATAATGTAATAGGATAATGAATGAAAATGTATAAAAGGAACAGAAGGAGCAAGAATATTTGTAAGTAGAATTATCAACTCTTCTTTCTGGATTCTTAGAAAGAGGAGGAGAACTTCTAGTATAACCATATACCGATTATTGTAGCCTTAATCAAAAATGGAATCCCAACAATTATCTCAATATTCACCTATTTCTCAGAAAAGATATTATTACAACACTGCGAAAAGATTTTTCCTGTAAATCTTCATTGCTGAGCCTTTCCTGTTTTCATGGTTTTGGGCGTGCATTTCTTTTCTGTATATTAATGTTCCTGCAGGGCTGATTAGACCCTTGAGTTAAACGACTTTCGACGTATAAAATGATTCGCAGTTCTTTTGAGATTCAGTACAAACTGTCTCCCGCTTGCGTTATTATAATGACAAAGGCCTAACGCACGAAAGAATGGTATACTCTCTTTAGTTTATACAAAACACGGATTATTTCAATCCTCATTTTATATTTACCAATTTTGATCAACTAGCTTTTTTACAGTGTTTTTAGGATCTCCAGACAGCAGGATAATTCACCGCATTGTAGTTTTACGTTCGACAAGCCTTATGAACAGAAAACAGGAATTTTGGTAGCAGTACTGCTCCCAGAGATCTAATATAAAATCAAAAGTGTATTGAGCAACCTCTATTTCAGCTCACGTGTATTACTGATGGGTCAGATGAGATTTCCTAAGATGTTTATTCGACATGATCTTATTTTAAGTGATATCTTGATCATATTGTTCATTTCCAGCGGCAGTGATATTAAATATCTCATCCAATGTCCTCTCTATGGTGAAGGCTTAGTGTCATTTCTCCAAGTGGCACTTTTGACTCAAGCCCGAAAAATCGAATATGAAAACGTAGGCGGCGTGATTTAAGAGAAATCGAATTCTGCATGAATTTATCACTCTCCTTGATCTCCCAATCACATAGTCTGGTACAATGCAACTCCATATCCTTTGAAATCGGTCCAATCTAGTACAGTTGCTTTGGCCCTTGTGAATTTTCTATCTGTCACATTGAATCAAAGGCACACTATCTCCAATAATTCACCTCCATTTTCACAGGAAGGTCAGCCGTGATCAACGAAAAATGGAGAATTTCTGCGGGCAGAAATGTAAAAGGCCTCAACTGCTGTCAATCGTATCAGCTAATATCCGATGAACATTAGGAATATATGACGCTTTTTCATCTAATTTAATTTACCCCAGAAAAATACTTTTGCGCGGCCCGAGGAACATTATGTTTAGGATCATATGTCCCCAATCGGAAACAACCGTCGGCGAAACTCCGAACTAGCGAACTCCAGAAGAAAAACAAAATGAATTATGTCATACGGATAGTTCCCTTTCTGAATAGCCGACACATTACATGAATTAATGACATTCTCTGGTGGTTGAAAAGGTATATAATGGCCCACAGCGAATAAAGTTATGAATGTGAGAAATCCAGTACAGTAGTCAGATATTAGTTGACAACAGTTCACCAATCAAATTCAATAAGTTCAAATGGCCAAGGGAAAGATTTTGTTAGTTCTTTACGAAGGTGGTAGCCACGCACAAGAACAGGAAAAGTTACTAGGGTGTATTGAAAATGAACTTGGAATCAGAAAGTTTATTGAAGAGCAAGGCTACGAACTAGTTACTACCACTGATAAAGATCCTGAGCCAACATCTACTGTAGACCGAGAGTTGAAGGATGCTGAAATCGTTATTACAACACCCTTTTACCCGGCATATATCTCTAGGAACAGAATCGCTGAAGCTCCTCTTTTGAAGCTTTGTGTTACCGCCGGTGTGGGCTCCGACCATGTCGACCTGGAAGCTGCTAATGAAAGAAAGGTCACGGTTACAGAAGTTACTGGATCTAATGTCGTTTCGGTAGCAGAGCATGTTTTTGACCACCATATTAGTGTTGATCAGAAACTACAATGGTGGTCACCACCAGGCAGTTAGTGGAGAGTGGGACATTGCTGGGGTGGCGAAGAATGAATATGATCTTGAGGACAAAGTGATTTCTACTGTAGGAGCGGGTAGAATTGGATACCGAGTGCTGGAAAGATTAGTTGCTTTCAACCCTAAAAAGCTTTTGTACTACGATTACCAAGCTTTGCCAGCCGAGGCCATAAAGAAATTAAATGAAGCCAGCAAGTTGTTCAATGGGAGAGATGATATTGTTCAAAGAGTCGAGAGTTTAGAAGACATGGTTGCTACAGTCTGACGTGGTGACGATTAATTGTCCATTGCACAAAGATTCAAAAGGTTTGTTCAACAAAGAACTCATCTCACACATGAAAGACGGCGCTTATTTGGTTAACACAGCCAGAGGAGCCATTTGTGTAGCTGAAGATGTAGCCGACGCAGTCAAATCCGGTAAGTTGGCAGGCTACGGGGGTGACGTTTGGGATCAGCAACCAGCTCCAAAGAATCACCCTTGGAGATCCATGGACAACAAGGATCATGTGGGAAATGCAATGACTGTTCACATTAGCGGCACTTCTTTAGATGCTCAAAAAAGATATGCGCAGGGTGTGAAGAACATTTTGGATAGCTATTTCTCGAAAAGGTACGACTACCGTCCACAGGATGTTATTGTTCGCGACGGTGCTTATGCCACTAAAGCTTACGGCCAAAAGAAATAATCTCGAAGTAAGGTTAACTTTCAATACTCGTTTTTTTTAATATTCATTCTCACACATACACGTAACGCTAATATGACCTAAAATCAATTTCTATAACAGAATAAATAGCTATCTTGGAATTTTGACTTAGATAGTTTTAACCTTGTCAGATTCCCATAGTCTTTACTTAAAGAAGAATTTTGAGGAAAATTTTACAAATTTCTCAAAGCTGATTATCTAACTTTTTGCTATCTTTCACCGTTCTCAGACGATAGGTATTGTATTTTTTTTTTTAGCTCAAAGTTCAGCAAAAATTTTGATATAGTAGTTAACAGTTAGACCCAAAACTTTACCTCTCATGTAATTCAAAGACTGAGATAAAAAATAGGACATCTATAGAAAGGTCCAATATTAGAATTCCTATGCCGGTACCCTAAGCTCTGCCCATTAAATAGTGCAAAGGGCTGCTATCTCATTTCTTGACAACTAGAGTTCTTTTCCATTTCAGTTTGTGAAGCAAAAACTTAACTATTAATTCCGTATAATTTCTAGTACTTCAATCATCGATGTATAATCCGTCATCAGTAACTCAGAAAAAAAGTATGCCTGATGCCGAATTACTTTTTCCGCTCATCTGAGAGAAAAATCAGGTGACAAAAATTAGGCTGGGTAACTACGTGTTTTTATATACCTTCGATTTCAGCCAGTTGATAATTCCATCAAAATACTGCTCATCTCTTCAATTGTTTTGCACTTGGTTACCATCAAACGCAATACCACGCAAAAATGCCTGCTTCTTTGAAAACTCACTTTCTCAACGAAGAGTATGCAAATCCCTTCATGAATGCTTCTGGTGTCCACTGTATGACTGTGCAGGAACTGGAAGAACTTAGTGCATCAAAGGCTGGTGCGTTCATCACCAAGAGTGCCACGACTTCAGAAAGGCAAGGAAATCCGAAGCCTCGCTATTGCTCTGTTCCATTAGGTAGTATTAATTCGATGGGACTTCCAAATGAAGGCTTTGACTATTACTTGAATTATGTCATAAAACACCAAGAGGAGCACCCCGGCGAGGCTATACCCTTCTTTTCAGTAGCAGGAATGAGCTTAAAGGAAAATTTGAACCTACTTGAAAGGATCCAGGAAAGTGACTTTAAGGGTGTGACTGAATTGAACCTTTCTTGTCCCAATGTTCCTGGTAAACCGCAAGTCGCTTATGATTTTGAGATGACTGAACAAATTTTAAACTCAGTTTTCAAGTTCTTTAAGAAACCTCTAGGGGTGAAATTACCTCCATATTTTGATTTTGCTCATTTCGACACAATGGCAAAAATTCTAAACCAATATCCTTTGGCATATGTGAATTGTATAAATAGTATTGGCAATGGCCTTTACATTGATGTCAACGAGGAAAGTGTAGTTGTCAAACCTAAGAACGGATTTGGTGGTATTGGGGGTGAGTATATTAAGCCTACGGCTCTTGCTAATGTGAGAGCATTCTATACCCGTTTAAATCCAGATATCAAAATAATTGGAACTGGAGGTATTAGAACAGGTCAAGATGCTTTCGAGCATCTACTGTGTGGTGCAGCAATGTTGCAAGTAGGAACCGAATTATACAAGGAAGGCGTTTCTATTTTTGCCCGCTTAGAAAAGGAATTAAAGGAGATAATGAATCAAAAGGGCTATTCTTCGATTGATGAGTTCCGTGGTAAGCTGAAAAGTCTATAGATTGGATTGCATCCAAAAGTTTGATTTTATGATAGAAATCTTTTTGTGTAACCTACTATATGAAAATAGCCTAATCGTATCTTCGATAAGACCGAAATGAACAAGTAAGTAGCGAACATCTTTCTGCTACCCAAATTTGTCGAGTGATCGATTGCAATAGTGAATCTGAACAGAACAGTATCCAACAGTATACGGCTTGAAGTAAAAATTCAGCGGCAGGTGACCTGTCAAAAAAACGAAAGTTTCTTCCTAACCACGTGATTTGATAATTTGAACGAAATGTGACCTAAACGAACAGTTACCGCGACCCTGAGTGTGTATAAAAACGTTAACGCGTTTTGCTCATCTGTATCTAACTCAAACGGTCTGAGAGCTACATAAGTAACTGACATCGGTTGAACGATGGGAAAGAAGGAATCCAAGCCTGAAGACTTTGAGAATAGCATTGAGAGATACCAGCCGCAATCATTGCCTCATGAGATAGCCTTCGTCGCTGTTACATGCAGTGCACAGTTGATGGCACTAGCAGGGTTAGCTCAGTCGATCGCACCATTGCGCATAATTGGAGAAAGCTTTGGGACAAACAATCCGGGGCAACTTAGCTGGTTTGCTGCGGCCTATTCTCTCACGGTTGGTACGTTTATTCTTATCGCTGGTAGACTAGGTGATTTATTTGGCCACAAGAAATTTTTTGTTCTAGGATTTCTATGGTATGGCTTGTGGTCTTTACTTGCGGGATTTAGTGTTTACTCCAATCAGATATTTTTCGATATATGCAGAGCTTTTCAAGGAATTGGCCCAGCTTTTTTGCTTCCTAACGCAGTAGCTATCTTAGGACGTACCTATGAGCCTGGCAAGAGGAAACAAATGGTCTTCAGTCTTTTCGGAGCAGCAGCACCGGGCGGTTATGTACTTGGTGCTGTATTCTCCTCGTTATTTGCTCAGCTCGTATGGTGGCCTTGGGCTTTTTGGGTAATGAGTATCTTTTGCACATTGTTGGCTGTTGCCGGATATTTTATAATTCCTGAGACACCACTGCCTAAAAGAGATGAATCCATTAGTATTTGGCAGCTTACTGATTTTGCAGGATCGCTCACGGGTGTGATTGGTCTAGTTTTGTGTAATTTTGCATGGAATGAGGGACCAGTGGTGGGTTGGCCTAAGCCTTACACATATTCGTTATTGATAGTTGGCGTTTTCTTCCTCGTGGCATTTGCACTAATCGAATCTCGGGCACAATTTCCTCTGGTTCCATTTTCTGCTCTTCCTAAGGACGCGTCTTTTATTTTGGGTTGCGTAGCTGCTGGCTGGTCAAGCTTTGGTATTTGGATTTTCTATCTATGGCAATTTTTGGAGGAAACCCGAGGAAAATCACCTCTTTCAACAAGTGCTCAATTCGTTCCGGTAACTGTAAGCGGATTTTGTGCTGCCATCACGACAGGGTATATCTTAAGTCATATTTCTGCTAGTGTAGTCATGCTTTTCTCCATGACTGCGTTCACAGTCGGTGGTATTTTGATTGCTACTGCACCATCACATCAGACTTATTGGGCACAAACATTTATATCAATCATTGTAATGCCCTGGGGAATGGACATGTCTTTCCCTGCTGCAACGATTCTGCTTAGCAATGCAATGCCTCAAGAACATCAAGGTCTTGCTGCTTCTCTAGTCAATACAGTTGTAAACTACTCGATTTCAATTGGCCTCGGCTTCGCAGGTACAATCGAGTCTCGAGTTAACGGAGGGGGTACTAATTTACTGAAAGGATATCGGGGTGCATGGTATATGGGAATTGGATTAAGCGGTATGGGTATAGCGATTGCAATTCTTTATGTGATGAGCATCCACCAAAAATCAACTAGAAAATCCGAAAAGACAAGGCTAGCCTAGGTTCTCCAAGTTTATATGGAGAAAATCATAAAACACTAATAATTTACAGCTACTAGGTGTGCGGCTCACTTAGTTAAAAGATATACTGATTTACCTTTATATTTTCTGAAACGCATTCATTTTGTTTGTCTTTGAATTAAAAAGTACTATCGTAGAAAAGTTACATAAGGATTCAAGTTTAATTCTCTTTGCTAGGTGATTTTACTTCCATATATTAAGCATTTGATCAACTTTTATTTACAGCATGGAAATGTTTAGGAGCTCCTTTCCTGTAAAGTTACAGGAGTGCTATTAGGTTAACTCAACTAGAGAGTTTAGCATGATGTTTAAAATTAGCATTAACCTGATGAAAGTCAGCGATCAAAAAGATAAAGTAGCAGAAATTGTAGAGTTTTCCAGATATAGTTCCACCTATTTACAGAAATTGTATGCAATATTTGGGATATTCAAAGAATGTTTGAGCAAATGAAGATCTTCGGATCAGTGTATATCGTTTCTCTTTGAAAAGTAAGTCATTCGAAATAGTAATATTAAGTTAAGATTCCCTCACACTGGCATGTTCCAGATATTTATTATCTCATTGTACTCACGTTTTTCCTCATCAGTAAATCTGCGAAACTTTCCAAATTCGCCCTCCTTATAAAGAGTGCAGTAGTTATACCCTGCGCATTCACCAATTCTAATCCAAGGCCTCACATCTACATCAGGTATAATTGTACCCTCTAATTCTATGGGCGAGAGATAGTAATCCTTCACTTGATCGACACTATCAAATGAATCTGCAACCCTCTTATTTTTCGTGAAATCAAATTGCCATGAGTTTTTCTTGCATACGTTTAGCCCGCCGTTTAACCAAAGTAAACTGTCATCAATATCTGTATGAGATAACTGGACAGAACATATTTGGTAAAAATCACCTTCAAAGCCCTCCACAACAACATTACCCAACTTTCCAGTATTTGAAGCGTCTTGGGGGTGGAATGTAAATAATTGCCTATCAAGAAACTGCCCAAACCAGAACCACTCCTTATCCCCATGAAAGATCGTGTTTATTGAGGAAAAATGCAATATCACTGCAGTTAATAAGCTAGAAAGATTTCTTTTCTTATCAAGCACTACTAGTCCGCTTTCCATATGATGTTTATATCTGTTTGAAAACAGATTATCCAATGTTTCCAAAGCGGTACGGTCGTTGGTTTGTGCTAGTTTTTTTAAAGTCTCATCCAAGTTGCTCTTTGAAAAATCCAAATTCAGTAAGGATTTAGTTATCTTATTAAGCGTGTCCAAGTCATTGGATCTCATGAGATCATTCGTAATCTTTCTATCTTTAAAAAAAACCGACCCCATCCTTTCATATTGTTCATAGTCGTAATAACGTTGAAGCGAAGTAAATGGAATTGTATCTGAATCTAACAATATGGGTGAATCAAAAGAGCAGAAAATGATGGCAAGCCATTTATTTCCAAAATTTTTAAACTTCTCAAAATATCCAGGTTTAAGTACATTTTCAATGTTGAGGAACCATAATTCTTGATTAGGGAAGTTATCCGTATGATTCTCTGTTGCTGCTTTAGCTATGAACTCCTGGTACTGCTCACTTAGATCTCCCTTATGAACTATTTGAATTGGAAGGTCGTTTCTTAATAGCCTCAAGACGCGTATAAGTCGAATAACTTCTCCAACCTGATAGTTTCCTACGCTTATCACGATTCCCCGCGAGCTTCTCTGAGTCATATTCTGTGCAAATTGGTCCCAAAAATACTGGCCCTTACGGTGATGAATTTGCTCAATGCCTATAAATGCTTTGGTCTGGTGATCGAATTTCAGCATAGCTTGTTGATATATTTCCCCATTCCATCTTGTATGTACCGGCCAAAAGTCGGCCTCATTGTAATGAAGCTTCTCAAAATCCAAATACGGAAAAAGCCTTGATTGAACATCAGTGATATCTTCCTTTCTCAAGCCACCATCATTCAAGCATTTATGAAATTTTTGTAGCCTATCAACATGTTTGATAACATCATCACCAACCTTTTCCAATAGCGGAATGTGACTCCACCATCTTTCAACGAAAAAGTCATTTGACCAATTCTTAGAATTCTTTTCTAATTCTTTGAAGTACACAGAGCATGTATGTTCATTAATCTTGATGGGTAAAATCTTCGATGGTCTGGCATGATATGTTAAGAACAATAACAGCAAAAGTATAAAAGTCAGTACCAGAAGGAGTCTTTTTTTCACTCTCACACGATGTAAAAAGAACATTTTTCCATAGTAGTTCTCAATTGGATGTGTCCTTGCTGAATCGATGAGAGTAAAGGAATAAGCTTCTGATTCCTATTATGAGAGCCTCTTCTTAGAAGTGGATGGAAAAAAGAAACTATTTCATTCTTTTGCACACGTGCATTTCCACGACTGCTTAATCGCCGAGCTCGATACACAGATAATTATAGAATGTATTGTTCAACATTTTCGATGTACTCTCTTCATTTAGAATATTATATTTATATACATGTTTACTTTGAGCTTTCAGCCAGCATTTTGATCTGAGACTCACAGTCTTCAATTGTTGAAACACTCGCGTCAATTTTGGCAGCTAAATACGCAAGCCTACTCTTGAACATTTTTTGATCGCTTACTTTACCCAATGATTTTAATTCTTCCTCCCATTTTTTTATTCTGCCTGTTTCAAAAGCTACTACACGCAGGAGATAACCAGTTTCAAGCACTGTAGAAATTTCTGGATTCTTTAAAAGGTAGCTGAATGCTGCCCTAAATAAGGGTTTCGCAGGCCTTATTTCCTTCAGTACGCCTCGATCCCTCGAAACTGTGATTAATCCATTTTTTTCTAGCTCTAGTAAGCCTGCCTCAGGAGCTGACTTGAACAAGGGACGAAATATTATGTCTTCGAAAGACACACTTTCATCCTTGCTTAATAATTGGATGAGCTCCCAGGTTTGGGCACTTCGGATTCCATCTACATGCTCATTTAAAAAAATTTGAGTGATTTGTTCCGAAGCTTGTTCCACCATTTTTTCCAGAGCTTCTCGTGGTTTTTCGCCAGATTTGACCCGTCTTACAAAAGCCTGAAGATCGAGCATACGACCACCTAGAGGTTCTAAACAAAAATCAATTTCTTTCTTTACTTCCTCGGAGAGTTCAACAACTTTTGGATGAGACGTTTCTTCATCCACAGATAATTGATTCGATTGCTCTAAAGAAGCTAAAACATAGGATTTTGCGGATTCCTTGGAAGCGTCAGACAAAACAAGTGTCTTGAAAACTTGGTTGGGCAATGACTCCGATAGTAGCTGATTGGGCGATACAGTTTCGGTTAAAAAGATAACATGCGCGATATTCATTTGAACCAACATCGCCGCCCAATCAGAAAGTTCTTTATAGGCAAATCCGTTAGTTTCTGCCTTATTATTGAACCTATCAATAACAATGACGGGTTTTTTTTCTGGATGCTGTTGTAAATAGTCTTCTTCTTTCACAGTTATTCTATCTTCTCCGCTGCCAATGACTGGTTTGTACCCTTTCAGGGCAATCTGTCTAATGGACATTAGAGCAGTGCTCAACATGTTTCTGAACTGTGTCTCCTTACTCTCAGATAAGCCCGTCTTTTGACCAGTCAAACCCTGCACTCCTAGGTCTATTAAATTGGTAAAAGATTTCACCCAAGGAAAAATGGGGAAGTATCCTAGTTGAGAAGCTGCGTTCTTCAAAAACTTAGTATCTGTTCTCGATTTAATAAGTTTATCACAATCAAGATACAAAACATTAGGTCTGTCGTGAAGAGTATGCTGGACTACTAACTCATGTTTTCCGGATCCACGCGGGCCCCTTACAATCACGAAGGTGTTATTATTCTCTTCCAACCACATTTTCAAATCGTTCACTTTTTCTACGCGCTCTTCCCAGAGTTGTTTCTTTGTGGTTTTAACACCCTCAGAACCGAGTAGACTTCTTACAGAGGACATAGTCGATGAAGTTAATTTGAACAATTCCTTTACAAGATAATTATCGCGAGTCAGAGAGAACCTGTGGGTTATTTTTTGACTAATTGTGAACTCTCTTATAGGATCGAAGATCAAAACAGCAACAATAGAAAGCAAAGCGAATACAAGTGGAACCGAAATTCTAGGATGATCAACGAAAAAATCTTTGACCATGTGTCCCTTAGCAGTTTTTTCATATTGAACATGAATTGTGCTATTATGGACTTCCATTCCTGATACACAGTTTTTCGCACATATTGCAGCGCGATAGGACCTATACTTGATTATTGCAGATTTTTCGTTTCCGTTTGGAGGGAATATATCTATAATTGTACCATAACGCCTGAATAGTGAATAAATCTCTTCTTCTGTTAGTATTTGATTTTCAAATTGAACTTTAACAGTCGTATTTGGAAGCCTTCGCAAATCTTCAATCCACGGAGAACCTTTAACGGGAAAGGCCGCAGCTTTAGTAAAGAAGGATAACAGTGACTTAGATGATTCTTCAGCGGTGTTTTTTTGAATCATTGAGTTAACCTCTGCTTTGCTATACGTGTGGGGAACGAGAAAAGTTGCAAAAACACCACCATCTCTTTTGACCGGTATCGTCGATCTCAACTCTAAGCCATGAATAGGGTTGCTTTTGGGGCTTGCGAAGCTCAAAATCTTGCTACGGACTGCTTCTCTTGATTGATTTGTCAACAGGAAATTGTACCATTGAGTAGGACTCCATAGAGATGCTGCTCTAGGGTAGACATTATCGAAATAGATCAATGTTTCCTGCTCAGTTTTGTGAATCACTCCTGTATCGGTAGCTGTGCTAGATTCTCCAGCTTGTTCATCTTTCTGCTGAATCTCACTAGAAATAAACCTTAGTTGAAGTGACCTCAATGATCTTGTTACCCTAGTACGCTTCAAAGGTGCAAATGATGGCAGAACCATACGAATTGGCATCATTCTCCTTTCCATGCGTAGATCCCTTGTAAAGATGGAAGCAATTGAGGATCATTATTGATCATCATTTTCACTAGATATATCGGCAGGGTAACTTTAAACGTAGATTTAAGGGGAGAGGGATATGCACTCATCCCTTCCGAACTGTATCACAGCGCCTGATTTGAAGCGACAGTACATCGTTAAATAACATCTAAATGGTCGAAAATACTGAAATTTATGAGACTGTTGGTGAGCTCATAGATCTTGGCAAGGGCATTGAAGACATTCTTCCCACCATGGAGTCACAGGAGACTCTTTGCGAGGGTGCCTTCACGTGGCATATTTTAGATTGGAACAAGCTTGATATGGAGAAACATGTATCTCCACGCTTCAAGATTGGTGAATATGAGTGGGATGTTTTGTTGTTTCCACAGGGAAACCATAACAAAGGATTGTCCATGTATTTGGAACCCCATCCAGAGGAAATAAAGAATGAGGAGACTGGTGAACGTGAGGCAGCGAATCCTGATTGGTACGTTTGTGCCCAATTTTCAATTGGAATATCGAAACCTGGCGAGGATGAGAAGTTTCAGCTTTTCAACGTTTCACACCATAGATTTTGTTCTAATGACACGGATTGGGGTTTCGCGAATTTTATTGACCTGGAAAACCTCAAGCATCGTACTAACTCGAAGTTGTCCGGATTTCTTTCTCAAAATAAACTAAATATATCAGTTTTCGTGCGAATTCTGAAAGACCCTACGGGGGTCCTTTGGCATAATTTCTACAATTACGATTCAAAAAAGCTGACTGGCTATGTGGGCTTCAAAAATCAAGGTGCAACATGTTACTTGAATTCACTCTTGCAATCCTATTACTTTACGAAATATTTCAGACGGGTGGTTTATCAGATCCCAACTGATAATGAATCGCCTAATAACAGTGTTTCATTGGCTTTACAGAGAGCTTTCTTTCTTTTGCAAAAATCCAACGAACCTCTGGACACACTGGAACTGACTCGGTCATTCGGGTGGGATACTGGTGATGCGTTCACACAACATGATGTTCAAGAATTAAACCGAATCCTTATGGATAGGCTTGAGAACAAAATGAAGGGCACTGAAGTTGAGGGAACGTTAAATGATATATTCGTTGGTAAGATGAAAAGTTATATAAAGTGCGTCAACGTCGAGTACGAATCCTCGAGAGTGGAAGATTTTTGGGATATTCAATTGAACGTTAAAAATCTTACTGGCCTCGAGCAATCTTTCCAAAACTATATCGAAGTTGAAATGATGGATGGGGAAAATCAGTATGCGGCTCAGGGATATGGCTTGCAGGATGCTAAGAAAGGCGTTGTCTTTGAATCATTTCCTCCCGTACTTCATTTGCAGCTCAAAAGATTTGAATACGATTTTAACTACGATCAATTGGTGAAAATTAATGACCGATATGAGTTCCCAGAATCAATTGATTTATCACCGTATCTCGATCCGGAGATTTACAGAAGTAATCCTATGCCTTGTATTTATAAGCTGCATTGTGTTTTGGTACATTCAGGAGATATATCTACTGGACATTACTATGCAATGATTAAACCCAATGTGGATGATCAGTGGTACAGATTCGATGATGACAAAGTCTGGAAGGTTACTAAAAGGCAGGTTTTTGACGAAAACTTTGGTCATGAAAACTTACCGGATGAAAAGTTGAGGACATTTACCAGAGAGCAGTATCAGAATTATTTGATAGCTCGTCAAACTAGTGCATACATGTTAGTTTATATTCGCGAAGACATGGAAGATAAGATTCTAGAAGAAGTTGAAGACGCCGATGTCCCGCAGCACATTGTAAGCAGCATAGAGAATGAAATGAGGCAAAAGGAATTGAGAAGACGCGAGCTAGAAGAAATGCATTTATTTACCAAGATTAATGTCCACTCTATGACAAACTTCGTACATTATCAAGGATTTGATCTTTCTCCAAACGATCGCTCAAAGCTATTCAATGCGGAGCTTCATGAAGAGAACGAATACCCTATCTCGATAAAGATGTTAAAGAGTAAGACGATGAGAGACATTAAAGAAAGAATTGCTTTGGAATTTTCCTTGCCCAACCTAGATTTGGTAAACTTTTGGATTATGAGTTATCGAAAAAATTACACTCTTAGAGTTGATTCCATTTTGAATTCCGAGCTAGATGATTTATCCTTGGAAGATGTGATGAAAAGGCTCGAGATTTCCCGTTCACCTTCAATAGATATTTTTCTTGAAGAGTCGTATCTGGATTTGCATTTTATCCAAGCGCTGGTGGAGAAAAACCATATTGAGTTTATGGGACTGACTGAAAAGTTGATGAAAGGTATCAGAGAGAAAGTTTCATGTGGTACTTTACCTAGCTCTTTGGGGTATCTCAAAAATTCAAATGATGAGTCCCGTCAAATTTTACTTTTCGTTAAGATGTTTGACTCGGGCAAGCAGCGATTAGAAGGCTACTGCCATGTAGTTGTAACTCAAACTGAAAAAATATCGAGCCTTATTGATACCCTCAAGGCAGTGAACTCTCATGAATTTGAAATAAAGCTTTTTGAGGAGTTTCAACCAGATATGATAGAAAAAGTCGACGAATGTAATCAATTCATCACCTCCGAGTTAGTGGATGGGGATATTTTGGCATTTGGCTCATTTTCAAGTGCAAAGAACTGTGATATGCCATACTACTCGTCAGTTCCCGACTACTATGAATTCTTGAGGAATCGAATTAAACTGAAACTTTCAAGAGCGGACAACAGTGAAGAGGAATATGCAATCGCAAAGACTGAAGATGAAGTGAACGAGTTTCAAGTATGGATATCATCGAAATCCTCGTTTCAAGAGCTGGCAAAGATTATCTCATCGCATGTTAATGTTGATCCCTTTTACATTCGCGTGTTTGCAGTTTATGCAAATGGGCGATTTGCACTAAAATGGGATTGTAGATTAGAGGACTATTTGGTTAAAAATTATACCAAAGATTCGATACCTCCCTTTGAGTTCGAAGTTCTTTCGATACCCCTAAAAGAACTTGAACATTTAAGATCAATCAAGTTCTACTGGCTAAATGACAGCTATATTCACTATCAGTCCCTGGAATTCCGGGTTTCTAACTCTTGTTCCATTGGAGAATTCTTGGATAAGCTGCAAAAAAGGATTGGATTCGACGACCATCAAAAGCAACAGGTGTTACTTTGGACTAATAGTGACTTTAAATTTCAAGGCATTCTTTCCGAGGATAATACGTTTGATGAACTGGCTGAGTCGTTCCTCTTTTTCGGAAGAGTTTTGCCGGAGGAACTGGCCTTAGTTCAGCAGCTAGAGAGAGCTACTCCTGACATCGATGATTCAATGGATGAAATGGAAGAAGATCTAAGCGTCGTAAAAGATAACCACGAAATTGTTGGTGGTAAATTAGTCATTGTAATTCAATACTTTAAAGAATTGGACAATAGGCATGGCATATCGTTCCTCTTTAATCTTCTTCCAGGTGAGAATTTCATACAAACTCGTGATCGCCTACATTCTAAATTTGGGCTTGGTCGAAAGGAATTCTCAAAGATCAAGCTTGGTATAACTGTGAATTCAGACTCTGGTTTGACGTTCAAGCCAATGCATAATTATTCGGAAGAGAATCTTAAAGAGATTATTCTTTTCGACGTCATGAACAACTTGGACTACATCTGCATGGATCATCCTGATCGCTCAAGAACGCAAACCTACCATGATAGACCAATGGTAATTAAAAATTAAGTAAACTGTAAACAATTGCTATCTACAGCACAATTGTTCTGGTAATTATCTCGCATCTTTTTTCATCGCACGCCTTCTGAGTTCGGTGCTACTCATTTTTTCTTTCCAACCATCCTCAACGTTACCGCCTAGTACATTAACCACATGAACTTCCAAAGGTTTGAGACCCTTTGATTTTCTCGTTTTATTAACAAATTCACCTCCTGAGACTGTTTCTCTGCTCACGATTAAACTTTCAATTTCAGGAACCGTGCCAGTTGGACCGCATACGTCACGAATAGGAACTATTTCGATCCTAAGAACAGGCTTGATCCTACAAAGGAATTTCTTCACTCCTTCACATCTGTATTCGAAAGGCTGGAGCAGTTCCTTGAATTTCTTGTTCTGCAGCAATTCTTGATCAGTAACTCCGATTATCAAACGATGGGATGTTAAAAATGCTGCTATACTCAATAATATCTTATGGCCATCATGTAAGTGATCAAAAGTGCCACCCAAAGCGCTAACACTGTATATATTTTCATCACGCATTGATTCCTTCGACCAGTCAACCTCCTTGTTTGATAATATATCGTAAAACTCTGTATGAATGTTAGGAAAACAAGTTGCGTCAAGATCCCGGGGCAGATATACGACATCCCAAGCAAGCAACTGATAATATTCATATGGCTGATTGAATAAAACGTTCACAGGAGCTTCGAACATATCCTGCGTTAACAGCACTTCTCTGCTACTACTGTAAAGTTTGCCAAGGATGAAGTCTAGATATGTGGATGACTGGAAATGCTCCAATAGTACAATATCCAATCCCGCATCTTCTTTTGTCATATCCTTTAGACATTTCTGAAATAACATCAATAAGTTGTCGAAATCTACATGTCTTACCGACTGTATGATGATGGCAACGGTAGGCATAATGCGGCGAGTTTTGAACTTTGGAAAAGTGTAATAGGTGACCTAAAAAAAATATATGCATTTGAAAAAGGTCATTGAAATTACCGAAGATACAATAAGCACTAATGTCGTCGTCAATATCAGAGGACGAAACTATTCAAAGGAAGAACTGGGAATATATTTCCCATTTCATAGATGATTTAATGGAGAAACTTGATGTTTCTAATGTTGAGGACTGCTACTGGGCTTTGTTTCAGGTGAATTTTGTCAGAGCGAGAAGAGTTCTTATCAAGTCAATTTTAAACCATCAAGAACGGTATGTCAAGAAAAGCATTTCGCATGCTGCATTAGCTGCTCTTATAAACTCAGTTGATCCTAGGATAGGTGAGGAACTAGCTAAAGAAGCCACATCCCTGTTTTTAAAAGGGTATGAAAGAGATGACAAGAGGCTTTGTTACACAATGATAGAATTCATAGCTGAACTATTCAACTATGAGGTAGTGCATGAAATCCTCATACTTCAAATTTTCCACTTACTGACAGAAAACTTAAATGAATCATCTTCTGGTCTTGTCATTTTGTTTATGACTTTAACGGGGAAAAGACTAGCCCTGCTTTCAAAAACAGCGCACAATTTAGTTTATGAGCGACTCAGGAGTTTTCTTCAGGAACAGACACTCAAGAAGGAGACTTGTGAGAGAATAGAACGTCTTTTTGATTTACGAAGAAGAAATTACCCATCCACGCCGCCTCGGCTAAATCTTCCCAACCATGATATATTAACTCATACCCTGATAATTGATCTTGATGAACCATTCTTTCCCACAGAAACTCTAGAGGCATTTGATTATGATCCTAATTTTTTTGAAACCGAAGAAGCGTTCGAAAAGCTAAGAACTAGGGTATTAGCTGAAAATCAAGCACCAACACCTAATAATTTGAACGAGGCCATCCGGGACAAATCAGAGGCAAATGACCTTCAGTTTAAGAAAAAAATCTATCTGGTCTTAAAGGGATCATTATCAGGCGATGAGGCCGCTCACAAACTTTTGAAGTTACGAGTAAACGATAGGGAAAAGGACAAAATTGCGGAGATATTGGTTTTAGCATGTTCCCAAGAGGTAACTTACTCAAAGTTTTATGGTGTTATCTCCGAAAGGTTGTGTTGTGGGCACAGAAGTTGGCAGCGGAGCTTTCGCACTATTTTTCGTCGAAACTACGTTGATATAGACAACCTGGAAGCAAAGCAAATAAGAAATATTGGAAAGTTTTGGGGACATCTGCTGGCTTCTGATTACGTCGGTTTTGAGGTTATGCAATACATTCATATTACAGAAGATGAAACTACTTCTGCCGGAAGGGTATTCCTCAAATTTTTGTTTCAAGAGCTGGTCGCGGAATTAGGCCTTCGTGTGTTGAAGGAAAGGCTAGAAGAGCCTTACATTCAACCATTTGTGCAAGATGTATTTCCGTTAAATAACATGGAAAATGTCAGATTTTCGGTTAACTTCTTTACCGCAATTGGCTTGGGTGGGTTAACTGATAAAATGAGGGAGAGATTACTAATTTTGGAAGATACAAAAAGGGACCAAATCAGTCGAAGTCAACTTTCTAAACAATTTAATCCTCGAAATGCTATTCTTTCCGAGGCTGGAGCCAATGTGGGTGACATTATTAGTGGGAATGGCGAGGAAAAATCTAAAATGACGGAAACGGACCCCGAAGTGAACAAAAAACCCGTAGAATTGGAATCAGCACCAAGGGAAAGGGAACAGCAGTTGGCACAGGAAACAGATTCAAACTCTGCTAGAAATCGAGCGCGCACGCAAAAGAGAAGATCTAGGACGCCCATCAGAAGAAGGTCCAGGACACCAATCAGGAAAAGATCAAGATCACCATCTAGTAGAACTTTTCTGGCGGACAAAGCCTGATCCCGCAAACCAAGGTATTTATAGAGATAGATGTTAATATCAAAAGAGCAAACTTAGATTGGAATCGGGAATCTCCTGCTACAGCTCTCAATTGATGGTCCATTATCTTTATTTGATCTCCACGACGGTGCATCTCATTTTCATCTGTAAACAGAAATCCATAGTAAAAAGTAGCTATTTAAGTTTATGTGTAACTTCCAGAATCATATTTAAGTTGGGTATTTTAAGGGTTCGTACACTTTTTGGTTTTAATAGAAGAGGAAGAGAAAGTTATTGATCGAAGCTAGTTGGCATTTAACAGTCAACTTTTATCCTATCACCATAATTCAAAATTCTTTGATAAAAATATAGATCAGGATTCAAATGATCTATTCAGAGAAGATACCCCAATACTTTTCAACACCTAGGGAACCATCAGCCTTCCACAAATCATTGAACGCAGTGAATAAAATGACATCATCACCACAGTTAGACTTAATAGAAGAAATAGCGGCTTCTTGATTGCTCTTAGATGGAACAGCCTTACCGTAGGTGTCACCTTGACTTGGCCAGCCTGATTCAGTGATCAAAACGTTCTTGTTACCGCTGCAGGCACC
Organism: Lachancea fermentati; assembly: GCA_900074765.1. Taxonomy (NCBI): domain Eukaryota; kingdom Fungi; phylum Ascomycota; class Saccharomycetes; order Saccharomycetales; family Saccharomycetaceae; genus Lachancea; species Lachancea fermentati. The sequence continues at coordinate 1,292,848 of LT598488.1, read as the reverse complement.
CCAAACTCTTTCGATTTGTTCCATAACCCAAGTACCAGCATCGGCAGCAGCAGTGTTGTAGTCGAAATAGGCATGGGCATTCACAGCCATGAAGTCAGAGTAGTCACATAAGCCTGGGTTGTTAATGACAGCAATGAAAGTGTCGACAGAGACAACAGGACCACTGTAACCGGCTGAGGTCAAAGCAGATCTACCAGAGTCAATGTAGGAACCAACTTGAGAGACGGTGGCATCACCAGAGTTAACCAATTCATTACCGATAGAGACAGCATAAACATCATCCCAAGAACCATAGGACTCGATAGCAGCTTTGATTGTTTCAACACCAGACTCAATTTGGTCAACGTAGTAAATTCCTAGGAACAATTTTTGGTCTGAAGTCTTAGCTTGCAAGACGCTCGAGACTTGGTCACAGTCAACACCGTATAATCTAATGATGCTGAAATCGGTTAGAGAAGCTAAGTCTGAGGCAACCTCAGAAGAACTCTTACAGGCACCAGAAGACGAGTAAGGAGAGTAAGTGATACCCTTAGCACCGCCGTCGAAACTACCAGTGGATGAAGCAGCAGCTGAAGAAGAGCTGGAGGACGACTCGGCAGCGGAAGAGCCAGAAGAGGAAGCAGTGGTGGTCACAGCTTCGGAAGGAGCGGCAGCAGCTCTGGAAACATCAGAGGCAGCAGATAATGAGGTGGTGGCAGTAGCAGCCTCTTGAGCGACTGTGTTTGAAGCATCCAAAGCGATAGTGGTGGAAGCACCGCCAATACTTTGAGGTGCAGCACCGTAAACAGTACTGGTGCGGACGTTGGTGACGTACACAACATCACGCTTGTGAGCAGCGTGCTCATGGCCCAAAGGAGAGGCAGCGGAAAGGCCTACCAAAGAAGCTGAGGTGACGAACTTGAAGAAACGCATACTAAAGGAACGAGTGTAACGAAGTAAAGTTGTTTAAAGGAGAGACTGTTAGTTGGACTCGTATGCCTACCGTTGTACCGACTAAACAAAAGATTGAAAACTCAAGAGTTATCAAATATTCTCCTGAAAATTTTTCTATTTGACCTCTCCTCGGTGACTGTATAGGACGACAAAAATGGGCGCGTTCAAGATCTCGTCCTAGAGATCCACGCTCACCAAATCGGGAAAAAAGAACAATATCCGTTCCTAATGATTTTTTCACACCCCCCAAACTTTAAAGTGGCACGTTTTAGACCGTCGGTGAGCTAAGCCAGCTGTGTCATTCTTTGCAGCGCAATCTTAGAATCCAAAACCGTCCTGCTGCTGCCTTTGTGGCCTGGCACTAACATGAGTCCCCAGCCTCCAAAAAGGGAGAATGCCACATTCGAAGGTAGTGTCAGGTTTGTCAGAGTTAGTTGAAACGAATTTTACTCCGCACCGTTGTTTCAATGTTGATTCCTAACATCAATCATGCTTAGCAGCAATATATCGGCTCCTCGTAACCTCGACTACCTGGTTAGTTAGCTTAAACGAAACATGGAAGCGAGCAAATCGGATTTTCTAAGGCATCTGTAAAACGCCCTGGAACGTTTTTTCATGGGCTCGACGTTTCCATACGATACGACTGAGAATCAGGGTTTGTGGGTTTTGAGTTGAATTGAAGAGGCCTACGTTATGCGATGTCGAGGCTTGAAGTGATTCTTTGTAGCTCCTTGGTATGAAAAACCGCACAACGTCCTCGTTCGATAAACAGTCTAATAGGAACAACTCTAGTATATTCTTGTTCCCCTCCAGATTTTCAATTAATATGATGTTCTCCAATGAAGGCATCTTTAGTGTTTATATCTGCTCTTGAACATTAAGTTGCGAAAGACACCAATGTTAACGCCACTTTCCAAAACTTCAATGTCATTTAAATTACCCACTAGCAATTCTACACGAACGATTACTATTTGGCTAATTCAGTTATGTTTAGTGTTTTTAGATCAATTATCCCCTTCATTTTTCCCCTCAGATCATTCTTTTTTTTGATTTTGTGGACCTTCTCGGCGGCTAACTTCAACTATTTAAAATTGGCGACGTTTGGCAAAATCTCCCTTGACACCTCTTGGAAAACTCCAAAAATGAATACAGATAGCTCCAAGATCTCATTTACTGATTATGAATACCCAGCGTGGTGCCAGGATGAGGAGGTTCCCGTTACAAAGATGGAACTAAGAGATATATTTGATGACTTAACTCGCAAATTTGGGTTTCAACAGTCTTCGAAAGAAAATATGTTTAACCACCTACTCGCACAGTTAGATTCAAGAGCAAGCAGATTTACTGCCAAAGTTGCTTTAATCTCGCTACATGCCTCATACATTGGAGGTGATTCCTCTAATTATAAGAAATGGTACCTGGCTGCTCAACTGGATCTTGATGAAGAGCTTGGCTTCTGCAACATGAAATTGAATGGAAAAGCTTACAAAAGAAACCTCAAAATGGCTAAGAAAAGTGGAGTGTCGCTCGAAGAGCAAGCCAATCTGTGGAGGGAGAAAGAAGACGAGTTTATAAAGAATCACCCGAAAATAACCTCATTTCCAAAAAGTACCAAAGACGAAAAGTATTACAAGACCGCAGACTATAAATGGAAATTAAAGATGAGGGCACTGTCACCATCTCAGATGGCTAGGCAGTTAGCGCTCTATCTTTTATGTTGGGGCGAGGCCAATCAATTAAGATTTACACCAGAATGCTTATGCTTCATTTTCAAATGTGCTCTAGATTACGATACATTAGTTGACGAAGACACTAATGCGTATAAAACTGAATTTTCCTATCTTAATGAAGTGGTTACTCCGATCTACGATTTTTTGAGGTCACAAGTTTATGATCTAGGAAAAAATGACAAGCTTATTAAGCTTGAAAAAGATCACAAAGATATTATAGGGTATGACGATGTTAACCAGCTTTTCTGGTATCCTGAGGGTATTGAAAGAATTGTACTTGATTCTGGAGAACGTCTAATTGATATTACAAGGGAAAAACGTTATGGTTGTTTGAAAGATGTTAAATGGTCCCAGGCGTTTTTTAAAACGTATAGGGAAAGACGAACGTGGATGCATTGCGCGACAAACTTCAATCGCATTTGGATTATACACCTAGCAACGTTTTGGTTTTTCACTTCCTTTAATGCCCCCACTCTTTACACTAAAGACTACGTCCAACTGCTCAACAATCCCCCTACAAAACAAGCACGACTCTCTGCCGTTGCGCTAGGTGGTACAATTACATGTTTGATACAAATTATCGCGACAATTTTTGAGTGGGGATTTGTGCCTCGGCAATGGCCGGGTAGTCAGCACCTTTCAAGGAGAATGGTAGGACTTGTACTATGCTTCATTATCAATTTCGCACCTTCTCTGTATGTCTTCGGCTTCTTTGATTTAAATGTGCATTCAAAATCCGCTTATATTGTTTCAATAATACAGTTTATCATTGCAATCGTCACGACATTGTTTTTTGCTCTGAGGCCTTTGGGTGGTTTATTTGGATCTTATTTGCAGAAGGACCGCAAACAAAGAAGATATATATCTTCGCACACATTTACTGCTTCATTTCCTAATTTGATAGGTCGAAGTAAATGGTTTTCTTGGGGTCTTTGGTTATTTGTTTTCATTGCTAAATTCATTGAATCATATTTCTTTTTGACACTTTCACTTAGGGACCCTATTCGAGTTCTATCGATTATGGACATGAGCCGTTGTAGGGGTGATAAAATCATTGGAAAGGCTTTGTGTTTATATCAGCCAAAGATTACACTGGTACTAATGGTATTGACCGATTTGATTTTATTTTTCTTAGATACCTACCTATGGTATATTATCTGCAATTGCATCTTTTCGATCGTTTTGTCTTTTTCTCTTGGCACATCGATACTCACACCGTGGAAAAACATTTACTCTAGATTGCCAAAACGAATTTACTCCAAGATTCTGGCCACTTCTGAAATGGATGTTAAATACACACCAAAGATACTAATCTCCCAAGTGTGGAATGCCATCATCATTTCAATGTACAGAGAACATCTTTTGTGCATCGAACATGTTCAAAGACTTTTATACCAACAGGTAAACTCAGTATGTGCCGACAAGACAACTTTGAAATCTCCCACCTTTTTTGTCGCGCAAGATGATTCAACATTCAAGTCTGTAGAGTTTTTCCCAAAGAACTCCGAAGCAGAGAGAAGAATATCATTCTTTGCACAATCTTTATCAACTCCAATTGCGGAGCCATTACCCGTTGAATGCATGCCCTCATTTACAGTATTGATCCCCCATTATTCTGAGAAAATACTACTTTCCTTGAAGGAGATAATCAAAGAAGAGTCGTCAAAAAGTAAAATAACATTACTCGAATATTTGAAACATTTACATCCAACAGAATGGGAGTGCTTTGTGCGTGATACAAAGTTGTTAGCAATTGATGATGAACCAAACTCACCTTCTACCAATAGTGAAAGTCAGAAAACAATTGAGGATTTACCCGTTTCACGGACACGATCAGATGATAAATTTGAAGTTCTTCAAGATAAGATAAAAGATTTACCATACTATTGCTTAGGATTCAATAATTCGAGCTCCCAGTATACTTTACGCACCAGAATTTGGGCTTCTTTACGGTTTCAAACATTGTACAGGACGATATCAGGATTCATGAACTATTCTAAAGCTATAAAATTGCTTTATCGGATTGAAAACCCCGCAACGTCTCTAATGTACGGGAATGACGAAGAGTCACTAGAAACCGAATTAGAAACTATGGCGCGTCGAAAGTTCAGAATGGTTGTAGCAATGCAAAGACTAACGAAGTTCGACGCCCTGGAAATGGAGGCTACCGAGTTTTTGCTCAAAGCTTATCCCGATATGTGCATTTCTTACTTAGAAGAGGTGCCCCAGGATAGTGGAAAGACTTTATTTTATTCCTGTCTCATAGATGGGTATTGCGAATTTGATGAGGAGAGGAAGATGCGAAAACCTAAATATAGGATTAGACTTTCGGGAAATCCCATTTTAGGTGATGGCAAGTCTGACAATCAAAATCATTCCCTTATTTTCTATCGAGGCGAGTACATCCAGGTCATTGACGCTAATCAAGATAATTACCTTGAAGAATGTCTGAAAATAAGATCTATCCTGAGTGAATTTGAAGAACTTGAGGCAGAGAGCACGAATCCCTACATACCTGGTATAGAATACGACTGTTACTCACCCGTAGCAATTGTTGGAGCAAGAGAATACATCTTTTCGGAGAATATCGGTGTGTTGGGGGACATAGCTGCAGGAAAAGAGCAGACTTTTGGAACCTTATTTGCAAGAACACTTGCAGAAATCGGAGGTAAATTACATTATGGACATCCTGATTTTCTAAATGCCATATTCATGACAACTAGGGGAGGAATATCTAAAGCCCAAAAAGGGTTGCATCTAAACGAAGACATTTATGCTGGAATGACTGCAATTTGTCGCGGGGGTAGGATCAAACATAGTGATTATTACCAATGTGGTAAAGGACGCGATCTTGGCTTTGGGTCTATTCTGAACTTCACAACAAAAATTGGCGCAGGGATGGGTGAACAACTTTTGTCGCGAGAGTACTATTATTTAGGCACTCAGTTACCTTTGGATCGATTTTTATCATTCTTTTATGCTCATGCTGGGTTCCACCTTAACAACCTTTTTATTGCCCTTTCGGTGCAGTTATTTTTCATACTCATTATTAATTTGGGCTCCTTGAACCACGAAGTTATTGCTTGTCAGTACAACAAGGATTTACCTATTACTGACATCCAGGAGCCGCTAGGGTGTTATAATATCCAACCAGTATTGAATTGGGTAACAATTTTTGTACTATCGATCTTTATCGTTTTCTTCATCGCCTTTGCACCATTATTAATACAAGAACTACTTGAAAAAGGAATTTGGAAAGCTTTTTCAAGATTTTTGCATCACCTATTATCATTGGCCCCATTCTTTGAGGTTTTCGTTTGTCAAATTTATGCTAATTCACTATTAGCCGATGTAACCTTCGGAGGAGCCAAATATATTTCCACTGGAAGGGGGTTTGCAATTACCAGACTTGATTTTGCTGATTTGTATTCAAAATTTGCTTCTTCCTCTATTTATTCCGGATCTAAAATATTCTTGACATTGTATTTCGGGATGATATCTATGTGGCAACCAGCTCTCTTATGGTTTTGGATTACTGTGATATCTATGTGTTTGGCACCTTTCATCTTCAACCCACATCAATTCGCTTTCACGGATTTTTTTGTTGATTATGCGAATTTCATTAGATGGATGTCCAAGGGAAATCACAAATACGAACGCAGCTCTTGGGTCGAGTTTGTCAGGTCATCTAGATCAAGATTCACAGGTTATAAGCGAAGAACTATCTGTGATATTTCCGAGCAAGAAGTCAAAGATTCTAAAAGAGCAAGAGTTGCTGACATTTTTATGAGCGAAATATTTATACCCTGCTGTGTCGTGGTATTCAATATAACAGCTTACACATTCATTAACTCTCAAACGGGAGTGGAATCTCCTCAACCCACTAGCGCCCTTTTGAGGTTAGGAGTAGTTGCCTTGTTGCCGATATTCTCCAATTGGCTGGTTCTTCTCATTTTCTTTGGAATTTCGTTTTTTGCGGCTCCATTGCTGTCTTGTTGTTGCAAGAAAACTGCCGCCGTGATTGCGGGTGTGGTACATGGTATGTCGGTGGTTGTTTATCTAATAGATTTCGAGCTGATGTGGTTTCTAGAGGGTTGGAATTTCACAAGAACGTTAACACTTGTAATAACGTGCATCAACTTGCAAGATCTCATTTTTCGAATCATCACCATATTTTGTTTAACACGGGAGTACAAAAACAACAAATCTCACCTTGCCTGGTGGTCAGGTAAATGGTATAATACAGGAATAGGATGGGCTGTAGCTTTACAGCCCACGAGGGAAATCCTGGTAAAAACCATCGAATCAAGTCTATTTGCGCGTGATTTCATTCTTACTCACTTGTTGCTTTATGCACAAGTTCCATTAGTGTTGACTCCGTTCATAGATTATTGGCACTCACTGATACTTTTCTGGATGAGGCCTAGCAACCTGATCTCCAGTAAACTGGCATACACAAAGAAGCAAAAAAAAGTTCGAAGACGTGTTGTCATGAGATACTCGTTGCTATTCTTTACGATTTTGGCCTTGTTTGTAGCGCTTCTTGTTGCACCTTTCTACTTCGCGAAATACTCTCCTATCGGGCAATCATTTTTCAAAAATTCGTTCCTGGATGGGATATTTCAGCCCCCAAATCAAAATAACAATGACACTGGCACAAGAGCTCCCAGTACCATTTTGTCTACTACCCCGCCTATGCCGGAAATAATTACAGTTTCGTGAAAGTAGGCTCCCGCTTTGTACGTAAAAAGGTAGGCGCTATTTTTCTCTTTCCGGATTTGGTGTCGGATGGTGTACACGCGAAAAAAATCATGTTTTCACGCAACGCCTATTTTCGAGGCCTTTTCTAATATAAGCCCTCTCTTCCTTCCGTAGAGTTCGCGTCTCTTTTTATACTAACATCTAGCACAACAAAAAACAATACTAGGATGTTGTTGAAGCGAATTACCGCACTATCTCTAGCGTCTCTCTTTGTTGGCAAGGCCGCTGCCGAACTTCCCACCATTGACGTTGTTGGGAACAAATTTTACTACTCTACTAATGGATCGCAGTTTTACATCAAAGGTGTTGCTTACCAGGCCGATAGTGCAAATACCACCTCGGGCGAGTCATTCAACGATCCTCTTGCCGATGCTGATAGCTGTGCTAGAGATATCCCTTACCTACAAGCTCTGGACACAAATGTCATTCGTGTTTACGCTTTGAACACATCTCTTGATCACACGTCCTGTATGGAGGCTTTGGACGCAGCTGGTATCTACGTGATTGCTGATTTGGCTGAGCCATCTCTGTCAATCAACAGAGACTCACCCTCTTGGACAGTTGATTTGTACAATCGTTACGTCGACGTGGTCGACTTGTTCCATAACTACACTAATGTGTTGGGTTTTTTTGCAGGTAACGAAGTTACCAACAATGCTTCAAACACCGATGCATCTCCATTCGTGAAAGCCGCCATCAGAGATGTCAAGAAGTACATCTCCGACAAAGGCTACAGAAGTATTCCAGTTGGTTACTCTTCTAACGACGATGAACACACCAGGGTTCCAATGGCTGATTACTTTGCATGTGGTGATGAGGATGTTAAGGCTGATTTCTATGGTATCAACATGTATGAATGGTGTGGCTCTTCATCATTCACCGCTTCTGGATATGCAGACAGAACCAAGGAATTTTCAAACTTGAGTATTCCAGCTTTCTTTTCCGAATATGGTTGTAACGAAGTTCAACCAAGAAAGTTCGAGGAAGTCTCCGCTTTATATGGTAGTAATATGACTAGTGTCTGGTCCGGTGGTATCGTTTACATGTACTTTGAGGAAACCAATAAATACGGTTTGGTGAGCGTCGTTAATGATAAGGTGTCAACCCTCGCTGATTACAGCTACTATTCTAGCGAAATTCACAATATCTCTCCAAGCTCGGCATCCATCAACACTGCCTCCACATCTAGCACATCTTCCCTAGCATGCCCAGCTACCGGCTCATACTGGAAGGCTGCCACGGCTCTTCCACCAACTCCTAATGACTCCCTCTGTTCTTGTATGTCCAGCTCTTTGAACTGTGTTGTCTCGAGTGACGTCGACTCAGATGACTACGAGACGTTGTTCGATTACGTTTGTGGTATCGTTTCTTGTGATGGTATCACTGCAAATGGTACTTCAGGTGAGTATGGTGCGTACTCCTTCTGCTCTCCAGAAGAACAATTGTCCTTTGTTTTGAACTTGTACTATGAAGCTCAAGGTAGCAGCAGCTCCGCATGTGATTTCAGTGGTTCCGCCTCCTTGCAATCTGCAACGACCAAGTCCTCTTGTTCTTCGGTCCTAAGTGCTATCGGATCCGAAGGAACCGGCTCCGCCAGCGGTATCTCCTCCTTCACCGTCAGCTCGTCAGGCAGCGGTTCCTCCACCAGCTCCGCGAGCTCTGCTTCTTCCAGCGGCAACTCCACGTCCAGCACCAAGAAGAGCGGTGCAGCCGTCGGATCTTCTGCTAGTTTAAGCCACATTTTCATGTCAGCCTTCGTTACAATTGCTGCCACCGCTGGTCTTGGTTTTGTCTTTGCTTAGTCGGTGAAGGTTGGCACTAATGCCAGCTTGTGTTATTTTATCTTCAATGTTTCCTTATTATATTATCTCACTAGACCACGCTTTTCACCAAGCTGCTCTATAAATATATACACAACGCGATTATTAGATACATTCTCAATAAATATTCGTGTTTGTTTTACTCCTTAGTGAAACTTATCGTGGACTTGCAATAAATCTGGCCCTTTTTTCGAGCGTCAATATTTCCAAAAAAAAAATAAATAAACCATGGAGGAGCCTGGACCCCTTCAAAAGCAATATGGGCAACAAAACTGTGCCCGGTTCAATTCTAGTGAAGCTACGGCTTAATCACGGAGAATTGAAACTTACGCGGATGCGAATTTCACTTGTTCTTTCTTTTGATGATTTTCGTGTTTTACCGTCACGATCGACCATAGCCACAATAGGTCGAGGATTGCATATATAATTGTTGATCTTGTTCGAGGTTGACCTTGCCGCAAATTGTGAAATCTCAAGATAGAAAACTGGTCTTGGAGCTTCAAGATGATCAAATCCCTTCCTTCGTTCGCTTACCTTCTTGCCTTTGTTCTCAATTTGGCTCTAGGTGCTGACAGTGGTAACAACACCAATACGCCAGCCATCGAGGTTATAGGCAACAAGTTTTTCTTTTCCAACAACGGTTCCCAATTTTATATGAGAGGTGTGGCCTACCAGGCAGACACGGCTAACTCGACTTCAGATGAAACAATCAATGATCCGTTAGCTAACTACGATAATTGTAAGAGAGACTTGCCATACTTGCAGGAGTTGCAAACCAATGTGATCCGTGTGTATGCTTTGAATACGTCCCTCGACCACACTGACTGCATGACTGCGCTTGCTGACGCGGGTATATACGTTATCGCAGATCTCTCAGAGCCAAGTTTATCGATCAACAGAGATTCTCCTTCCTGGGATTTGGACTTGTACAATCGTTACACAGAAGTCGTCGATGCTCTTCACAATTATACCAATGTTTTGGGATTTTTCGCAGGTAATGAAGTTAGTAACAACGCTTCAAACACCGATGCGTCTCCATTCGTGAAAGCCGCCATCAGAGATGTCAAGAAGTACATCTCCGACAAAGGTTACAGAAGCATCCCAGTAGGTTACTCGACTAACGACGACGAAGATACTAGGGTACCCATGGCTGACTACTTTGCTTGCGGTGACCAAGACGTTAAGGCTGATTTCTACGGTATCAACATGTATGAATGGTGTGGCTCTTCATCATTCACCGCTTCTGGATATGCAGACAGAACCAAGGAATTTTCAAACTTGAGTATTCCAGCTTTCTTTTCCGAATATGGCTGTAACGAAGTTCAACCAAGAAAGTTCGAGGAAGTTTCCGCTCTTTACAGCGATAATATGACTAGTGTCTGGTCTGGTGGTATCGTCTACATGTACTTCGAGGAGGCCAACAATTATGGTCTTGTTTCTGTGGATGGGTCCAAAGTAAGCACGCTGAGCGATTTCAATTATCTAAAAAGCGAGTTAGCCTCTATTTCCCCTAGCTCCGCCAATAGTGCTTCTTATACGGCGTCAACAACCTCTCTTTCTTGTCCTGCAACAGGCCAATATTGGAAGGCAGCTACTGCACTACCACCTACGCCCGAAAAGAATGTCTGTGACTGCATCAAAAGCAGTTTGACTTGTGTACTAAGCGACGATGTTGATGATGACGATTATGGCGACCTATACTCGTACTTGTGTGATAAGATTGACTGTGGTGATATTTCTGTTAATGGAACTACAGGATCCTACGGTACTTACTCCTTCTGTGACGACGAAACTAAACTATCGTTTTTACTAAACAAATACTATGAGTCCCAAAACAAAGCCAGCAGTGCGTGTTCCTTCAGCGGTTCAGCTTCACTGGCCTCCGCCAGTAGTGCCTCATCCTGTGGAACTGTCTTGTCCTCTGCTTCAGCAAGTGCAAGTTCGGTATCTGCTTCCGCATCTGGAAATGCCTCGGGCTCTGCGTCTGGTTCTGGTTCGTCCTCAAGCTCGTCAAGCACCTCTTCCTCTTCGGGTAAGTCAAACTCTGCTGGACTAACTAGCCAGCCTATTTCGACTTCCTCTGTTATACTGGCCAGTGTTTTCGTTTGTTTCGTTACGATGGGCCTCGGTTCTGTCATGTTGTAATGTTATAAATGCCGAATGCTAGTTTATGTTGAACAAGGTTCGCTTTTGTATTTTAAATGTAAGAATGATTTTTCCATGCAGTTATGTAGTTTTTAAACAAAAATTTTCCAGTTATATCAAGTTGTTACCATGAAGATCTCATTCAAAGCCTTTGCATCCAATACAGCCGCGCGCTTTTGTTTGATCCACTTAGAGCGGACAGATAATCGAGAAGATATCTCTTTACTTTCGGAAGCTTTCGGCTTTAACATGGACTCTCTTGACGTTTTGTTTGCTTTCTCTTTGATCCTTTTAGAGTCTTTTTTTGTTTTGCTCTTCTGCTTTTCTGACTGATCTTCAATGTCGCCTTTTGAAGCCTTTGATTTTTTGTCTCTCTTCTTATCCTTCTTTGTATCAGATTTCTTAACCTTCTTGTCTTTTCTTTCTTTACTTTCCTTTTTGTCCTTCTTCCTCTTCTTAGCTTCTTCAGTTGAATCACCGTTGTCTGCCTTCTTTTTATGTTTTCGAGTCTTCTTGCTTTTCTTTATCCTTTTGGACGCTTGTTCTTCATCATCGTTCTGATGCACTCTCTTCTTCTCGTTGCTGTAATTCTTCAAAGATTTGGTTTCCGTATCCCATGTACTTGCCAAGACATCACCTTTGACAAAATTGATACCCCACTTCCCATTAATAATCTCATCTTTTTTCTGTCTTTCTATCTCCTTTGAGATTGAACTTTCATTACCATTCAATCTTCCCAATAAGCGTTGGAATGCGTCCAAGCCAGCACATTCACCACTATCAAATTCATCCTTTTTTTCCTTTCTCCTTAACTTTGCACCTAATCCTACGTTGTCATCTTTGATTGAAACTTTAATATGTGTTGTGGTGGCATGCGGAACCCTTCCGAGACCAGAGCCTGGTTGCCAACCCAATTTCTCCAAATATTGGTGACCAAATCTTGAGGTATCATTACTCCAAGTAGTATTTCTAGGATCATTACCAAACTTTTGCTTAACTTTTACAGCCGCTAAACCCATCTTGGTGCAAGTTTTAAATTTGAAGATATACTACACTTAAAAGGTATCTCATCTCATCTCATCTCATCTCTAACCAAAAATTTTTCACCATTGCTTTTGATGTCACTATGCACGTTTAATTAGTAGAAAGTGAAACTGGAGCACATGTTGAAAGGTAAATTAATTGAGACACACAGTATAAAAATTTATTAGACAATTGTTGATATTTTATGATGCAGAGAGATAAAGAAAGTCAAGAAGATGCTAGGCAAACCATTGTTGAATTTCTTGAAACATATCTGAAGGATATCTTTGAAATAAAGCTAAAGCTTCATTTTGTGGGAGCCGGCCTAAGAGCTTCTTCGTGGCCTGAGCAACTGCATTTGCGTTCTTTCCGACCAAAGTCTTATGATGCAAAGCTTGCACAACATAATCAACTATAACAGCAATATTCGAAGGATCTTGAACAACCGCAGAATTGGTCTCAATCAAATGTGCCAAAAACCTGTAATTGAATGCCGCCGCTTCCTCATCCTGGACAATGGGGAATGACTTTAACCAGTTGGATATATAACTATCCAAGTTTGGGATACTGGTGCCATATGAATGTAATATTTTAGCAATAGCAGCGCTGGCATTTTCTGTTGCAGTTACGTTCTCCTCTGACTTTGCGTTCGGAATTGAAATTACGCGGAAAAGGACATCCAGAGAGTCGAGGCAGTCCTGAGTATACACAGATTGACCAAATTGAGCACACACTCCGATTACATAGGAGGCAGCTTGACGAATCGACGCATCTGGGGAGACCAAAAATTCTCTGACTTCATTTATGAAGTTCGCTCTGAATGGCTCGCTGTGGGAACCCGCAGATTCAACGAGATCACCGATGGCACAAAGAGCAAATAACGTTAGGATTACTTCGCCATCTCTCAAATAGGTCACAATGAGTGGCCATATGGTTTGAAATTGGGTTATGTAACCACCATGTGTTGATTTGAAAATAGCTGAAAGAGACTTGTTAATGTCATCCAACAAATCCTCATCAGTATAATCTTCATAATCATCGTCAACGTCCTCATTATATTCGTCGTCCTGATTATGGCGTTGTTTCACACGCTCATATATGTCTGACAAATTAGCAGACACACCTTTCGTATACTGACTTAGTTGTTCACTGTTCAAACAGTTGTCCCCCATTATACCAATTCCATCAACAAGCGCAGTATGATAAATTTGGGTAATTTCGGGCATAGGCTCTGAAATAATACCGCTGATCAACTTCGTTGAAGCTAAATGCCACAATTGAAGAACATCATTGTTCTGCAATCCGGTGGCAGCAACCAAGGACGAGAGCAGAACAGGAATTAAGCCTGCACCTGTAGCACGAACGCCATCGTGAAGATAAAAATCGATCGAGGGCACTGCAATTTCTCTCATAATCTCATCAACGTATACTGCGAAGAAATTTTTCAAAATTGTTGCGTAAACCTGTAACAATTCCATCGCTGAAACTTTATCGTCAAGAATTGAAGTATGGATTGCAATATGCTTTCCTTGTATTTGAACAACATCCCAGTCAGAATACTGCTGGAAATTAGCGGCTTCCTCTTCCTCAATCAAACTTACATCTTGAGTAGCTTTTGCAGTTTCTAGCAAAGGTGGAATAACGACAGGAAGTAAAGGAACAAAGTCCTCCCGTAAAATTCTACAAATTCTACTCCATCCATGCTCTAAGTATGACTTGATCGGATCATCGTCTTCCACCCCTTGATTTTGATATGCAATGAATAACTCTATAAGTTCTTGGGATTGTGACACAAACTTTTCCTTTCCCACTGCAAGCGCAATCAAAGTAGAGCATTCGATGCATTTACCTTTCAATAATCTGTTTGCACTTCCAGTATCGGTTTTCAATACATTTATTAATAGAGGCATCAAAGTATCGTAATATTTGATGAATTTTTTTTCAGCAGCTTCCGCGATGAATGCAATTGTGGTTAAAGCTTGCTCCTGTACGTAAAACTTAGTGCTTTGTAAAAGGGTGAGTAAGTTAGTTAGCAAGTCATCCAGATATGGTTCTAAAATTGTTTGCGTGGCATGTTCAGAAAAGTTCACCAATGCAGCAGCAGCGTGTGTTTGAACCCTGTCAACCGATTGAGTGCTCAATTTAGAAATGAGAGGGGGTAGTATACGTTCATGTGAGGTTCTTTGAATCAAAGGAGCAAAATCTGTTGAAATTTGTCCCAATGCATTACAGCAACCATACTGGACTCTTGGGTGAGGATCATTAATTAGGGGAATAATCATGTCAAGAATTTTTGGAATCTCACCTATCAAAACATCTCTGCAGCCTTCCGCAGCGGAAGAAAGTGCCATAAGTGCGCCAAATCTCTCTCTCCATTCAGAAGAAGAAACCATTTGCTGCAGGTATTGAAAAAGTGGTGGAGCTAAATACTTGCCACCAAGCTTTAGTGAAACCCGATCAAGCGCTTGACGGGCATGGTCATAAGTTACTTCCTCTTCGTCTTCCTCGGTATCATCAGAATTTTGCCATTCTGAAGCCTCATCGTCATCAATGGAAACTTCTGTCATCATTATCAAAGTATTCATGACCATAGACTGCGCGTAACTCGCATTAGATTTACACATCTGAGGAGCGCTTTCGCTGAATGCAGTGAGGAGCTCTAAAGCAGTTGTTCTCGCAGACGTTTCTAAATCCTTGTTTTTGATGACCAAATCTGTAAATTGTATCATTTGGTCAAACATTGCTTTGAATAGTTTAGGAGCAAGTTCAATCAGTTCGATCAGTGATTCAAACACGGATGCCAAAGCATCGTCCTTTCCATCGTCCAAAAACTTCGGAAGACTATTCAATAAGCTAGGTAAGAGCACGCCCAATTTTGACCAGTGAGTTTTGGGAAGTTGTTTGAAATATCCAACAAATGCTGTAACTGCTGCAATTTTGACGTTATCGTCCTCATCAGTGAATCCAGCTTCAAAGATAGGAAGGACATCATTAATATCCACTGCGTTAATAAGATGTGGCACTGAAGTAAAAATTCTGAAACTTGACTCTCTGAAGTTTGGATCAGGATTTTTAACAGCCTCAAAAAGTGTTTGAAGAAGTGCCGGCCAAGCTGGCAAATCCTCTTGGGCACATTCTGCAATAGCGTCGGACAATTTGTGTCTTATTCCACTGGGCCTCTCAGTTATAAACCCCTTCAACAAACTATTACGTATCTGATTCAAAGCGTTTTCGCTAATATGCGTTATGTTCTTAGCAATTATAACGGTTTTGGACGATGGAGGAGCCCTTAGGGCCAGTTTCCGAAACAAAACGGCAGACAAAGCTGCCAATGTCATCTCCAAAGAGAATGCTGCTTGCTCTGATAAAAAGATGAGCAATACTTCGATATTTTCAGGAGTTATCCAGCTCTTGTTCAGAGTCTCTTCCGCCGCAGCACGAATGTTGTTATCTGGGGAGGAAAACCCATTGAGAACACTTATCAAGGTAGAATTGACCTCCTCCGAAAGAGCTGACATTTTAACTTTCGCTTTATAATCTTTCTAAAGGGTAAGAAAAAAAATCAAATGTGAAATCAAGCCTTTCGCAACTGGTATGGACGGGCAGGCTCTTCAGGTGTTCAATTGTTTCGTTAATGAAATGCTTGTTGAGTAGCAGAAAACTTTTTTAAAATTTTTGATGTCTTGTCTAACGGTACCACGTGATCACGCGCAAATAGCTGAAAGGTAAGTTATAATGGTTAATAACCGAACATGACCGATGATTGCTAGCTGAGACACCAATAAAGCCCCCAAACATTTAAAGGTATGCAATGAGCGCGGAAAGTAGTACATTGTCTCATAAGGTTGATGATTTCAATAAAATTGTATCAAAGCTGGATTCATTAGAGAACCAAATTACTTCGATCGCTAGCGGTCTCATCAACACAGGATCCAAGTCTAACTTCTCAAGCAAAATCAAAAAAAATCGCCAGGGGAAATATCGAAGAAAGAGGAAGAAAAATTTAAGGTTAGCGTGTGCTAGACAACGTGTCAGCTCTTTGGACTTATTAGCTAATGCTGTTCTGCAAGCCAATAGTGACTCAAATGCGAATACACCAGAATCGAAGGAGAGTAATAGTGCATTAGCACTAGATGGATTTTCAAACGTATTAAAATCTCCAAACTATTCTACTCTATCAACTACAGGTGACTTTGGGGTTATCTCATCTTACGCGATACTTTCACCAAGGGGCCTTGAATGGGTGAGGTCTAAAAGTATGAATTCTGATATAGAAATCAGGTACCTGACATCATGGTATACCCATTTTGTGAAAAACAGAAGTACTGGAAAGTCGTTATCTATTCCTTCAGCACAAAAACCGTTGCCAGATATCTCAATTATGGAAGAGCTAATGAGTATATTCAAAAGATCAGGTCTGGAAAGCATCGCCTTCATTGGCAGCAATGACGTAAGTTGTATTTTTGAGAATCTGAAGCGCGAGGGCCTATCACATTTGAGACCGGCGCAAAACCTCGTAGTGAATGTTATCTTTGCGTTGACTTGCAATGTCCAACTTCATTGCTGTAGTCTTGCTGATCGGCATATATCTAACCCGGAACTTAGAAGTGAGAAAGTTTTACGAGACTTGGAGGATTTGTTCATTTCCAATTCTCTTTATCACTATCATAGGCTATGCGTTGTACCTGAAGGTATTGATTCGGTGCAGGCAATGCTTGCCCTAATTGCGTACACGGATTTTTCAGGTGCATTACAGGCTTCTTTTATGATTGTGTCGCTAGCTGTGAGATTAGCTCAGGACTTTGGCTTACACACCGAGCTATCATACCAGGGGCTTAAACAGGATGAAGTTGTTAAAAGAAGGAAGCTCTGGTGGATTTGTCGTCATTACGACCAGAAGCTTGCCATAATTTTAGGAAGGCCACCTATCATTGCCGATTATGATACTACAACTCATTTTCCTCGCTTTAACAAGTGCTTTGAGCTACTATCTGATGTTATTTTGGGTTCATCCACCGAACCAAGAGAATACGAAACCTCTTTTGCCAATAGCTTTTTCGAACTTGTTGTCAAGACTGCTGGTTTCTCCACTTTTATAGGCTTTTACTTCAGCAGATTAACCAGAATAACATCGCAAATATATACCAAGCTCTATGCTGTGCCTACTACGGTCAACTTGTCAAAGCAATTATCAAACGCAAAAGATTTGCTTGATGATTTGAAAACGTTCCAGCTGTCTCTTCCGCAGGGCATGCGTCCATATGACAATTTTGATGCGTTAGCCCTTCCTGCTTTTTTAGAAAAAAACGAAGTCCCCCCTGGTATGCGAATGCACTTGATATGCAATATTCATTTTACCTATTACGTGAGTTTGATGTTAGTACAGAGAGCCTTTTTCAAAATCCAAGCTTTTATGAAGGGATCAGGCAGGAGTGATATCACCCCCGTATGCAAAAGTATTCATACGGCCCGTGAAGTCCTTAAATTAGCTCACGAACTTTACAATCTAGAATTAGATGGGTTTTATAGACCATTCCAGTGGTCCATAACGCTTGCTTTCTTTGAAATTTTTGTTTACTCTCTTTCCATGCAGCATGATCAATATGAATTTGAAAAAGACATAAAGCTTATGGCCAGATTTTATTGGAAATTCAAAACTGGAATCGGGCTCTCGTCTCGTGAAGAGGATAAACACATCTATGAGCCTCAATGTCAAGACGAATCACAGGTGTTAACAACTAGCTTTCCATTCAGCAATTTCAAATTCATGATAAACCTTCTAAAAAATACTTTTGAAACTAGATACTCAGCATGCGTGAGCCTCAGCGAAGATGTGCTTGAATGTTTAAAATATGCTAATCAGAAGGAAGATGGTTCGCAAAACGTTGAAATTCAGAGCAATATCTTGAATTCTCATAATGCGCTTAGTTTAAGCTTCTACGACGGCAAGTTTGCTTCCAGATAATCAAGCAAAAGCCTTTGATTAGTGTTATGAAAATCTAAGGCTTTTAACCATCGTCTCTTGATTTACTGAATACAACTGGCAATTTCTTTTTGTACCGTACATCTTTTTCCATATTATATTAGATCACATTATGAATTACGACCTTGCTCGCCACAATGAGGGGATTACCTGAAATTCTCATAACTGTGGCTTTTCTTTTCGAACTTCATTTAAAAAGCCTTCCAAATTGTACTCCCAAAAGGAATGACAATCCAATCCTTGCCCATGCCTTCTTGTAGCACTTTTTTATAAATTCAATAATATATTGAAACATAGTCATTCCTGATTTTGACTTTTCAAGATAATCTATTAATTCAACAGTCAAGGGCACAGTCCTATCCATTCCATTGACCTTTAGGTAACTTTCTGATAATTCTTTTAACTGAATGTTACCTTCCAAAGTCCTCTGTGTTCCATCGGCTAGCTCCACATTGTAAGTTAAGTTTTCAAAGTCTATGCCAAGGGAATCACCCAAATTTTCAAAGAATTTTTCTGAAAAAGACTTTGAAGTTGAGTTCTCGAGGTTTGGGCCTTTCAGCTTGAACACTTTGTTCTTTGGTAGATTTGTTTTATTTGCAACAGGAGAGTGTGTAACTAAGTAGATGCGGAACCTACTGGAACGAGTTAAAGTTTCTAAGTCTTTCTGACTACCGACTGTAAAAATATTCCGGCTAGTTTCAGGTCCCTGATGGTGGTTGAACTTCTTTTTAAAATCTTCATGACTGGAAACCACTCGCGCAAGCTTTGGGATAGGACCTGATAGTAGACCCTTTTGACTGAAAGATTTGCCGCTTGATACATTTGCGTCTACAAGAGAAAGCTGACTGGAAGAAGCAGAGATTGAGCCCTCGTTATCTGATGTATCAAAAAAGCTCCAAAAGTAATTCTGTGATTGATCTTCTAGCTCAGAGAATTTCTCACGCTGATTGAAGTTCTTTTGGGATTCCATAGTTGAAAGATTAGTCCAGCTATTCGTTCGATGAGCCTTGGAGGAATTTGAAGTGGCAGAAAGGGAAAACTCCCGCTGATGTTTTAAAATGTGGACGAATTGATCATCTAACTTGTTTTTCTTCCCACTTCGAGACAGCTGGTGACTTAATGCAGCATGCGTCAATTGAAGTACACTAATTAATCCCAAGATTGTTCCATTATTATCAACAACTGGTAAATTAAGAAAGTGTCCCTCATACATCATACGCAACGCCGAATGTAAACCCAAGCCCATTGAAGCACAGTTAGGTCTGGTCGTCATGACACGAGCCAAGCTACAAGTGTCAATATCTACTCTTTGAGAATTGCTCAGAACTCTGTAAACAACGTCCTTACTCGTAAAAATTCCTATGATATTGAAATCCTTGGCAACATGGTTTCTTTCAACAGATACATGTGCGGTTCCTGGTTTTCCTGTCGCAATGTCTGTTGCAGGGGATTCATCGCGTATCAAAACGGCACTAGAATTATGACGTTTCATAAGATTCAAAGCATCAGAAACAGTATTGGATGGATTCAGAATTAACGGGATTGTATTATAGGTCGAGGAATCCAAAATTGTTTTTAAAGTTGGTGCTTCCATTAATGAAATAAGTTGTGATATGCTTTGTAAAATTAAGTTTCTCTCTTGCGTCGTATTATCTTCCATAAAATCTTTGAAGACATCATTGAGCTTTTCGTAATTTCTTGCCAATTGTTCCCATTTCAGCATAGCTTGATGAAAACAGCGAGTAATGTCAATTATGCCCAAAATTTCCTCACCTGTATTGCGCCTAATTGGTAAGTGGCGGATGGAACTTTTAACCATAATTTCAAGCGCATCGATAACAAGCATGTTTGCACGAACTACAATAGGATCTTTTGTCGCGATATCGATGGCCCTCAAATTTCGATGTTGTGCACCTCGAAATGCAACATCTTTCGAAGTTATAATTCCCAAAAACCTTTTCTCCTCATCGTAAACTAAAATGCAATGCATTTTATTGTCACTAATCATTGTTGCAACATCAGAAATCAAGTCGTTAGGGGCACACGCCAAGGGCGGGCTCATGGGTAGAGTTTCCACCGAAGGAACCTGTCGTGCGAGAGACATTCCTGAGGATTTCAAAATCTTGACAAAGTAATTAGAAAACTAGTTCACTTTCTCAATAGAGCGTGATTTCTCTCAGGCCTTCTGAGAATTACCCTTAGTCCATTTTTGTGTGACCGTTAAATAGCATGGGGTAGAGCCGCGAGACACCTTCCAAAAAAGAAGGATTGTATGGGTTTCCGCATCGCGGTCGTCGGGACTTTCGAACAATTGTAGATATAAGAACAGAGCAAGCAAGAGTGAAAGTTAAACAATGCACTATGCAGAGCTTTAGAACGAGTTAATTTTGATATTAAGTAGCGTTTTAGTATGTAAATCGAATTTTTCAGTTTTCAGGTTCTTGCGATCTGTTATACTGGACGATAGATCTGAACATCTAATTGAAAAGGCTAGGAAGGGTTTCTCCAGGCAAGTTATCTTCAAAAACACTAAAGTAATCGAGGATTTCAGAATTAAATATCTGAAAGTTATCCACTGGGTCGCCAGGAATAGATTCAAGACCTGGTTCGCTAGGGTAGAGATCACCAAGATCAAGCGCGGTGTCCGCAGAATTTAACAGATCCAACCTCTCAAGAGTAGCAGTGAAGCTTTCTAGCATATCGGTGTCTATTGCACTCAAAATATTGATATTAAGGAGTTCGTCTTTAATTGCCTTGGCCTCATCAACTTTGATACCCCACTTAAACAATATTCGATTTGCAACAGGTTCCGGTATGCGCTTACCTTGCAACCGAAACTCCCAAAATCTGTTTGTTACGTCAACAAGTTTATCGACATCAACCAAGTGGACTACGTACTTGGACATGCAGATGACACGATAACATGCAAAAAACTCTTTTCCCAAGTTTGCAGATGCCACGAGAACAAGAGATTTCAGGGCATGAACCAAACTATCCTTAATGTTAACGACCTGTTGAAGACGATAAGCAGAAGAGGAGCAAGGGTCCTGTTCGTATAAAACACTTTCTGACTTGATACAATTGTGAAGCTGCTGTTCTGCAAAAGAAAGTCTAAGTATCAGGCTGCATGTTGTCATTACAGTTCGCAGCAAAGAGTCCATGATGACTCGGGTGAGCGCATACCTGTACTTCAAATGCGCATACTCATGTTGATCGCCGTTCAAAAGTTTCTTCAGTAGCTTGACATTCTCTAGAGAGCGTCTAAAAAGCTGCTTCATGAATCGTCGGTAATAGTCTTGATACTTGTCGGGTTCGTCTCTGCACAGATTTTCGAAATGAACAGTAAGTGCGGCGGTTACATTTAGGACAACGACACGGCCCAAAAGGTTGCTCTCAAATGCTTTGCAAGCGCAAACAGATGCGTAGTCAATTCGCGCTTTAGCCGTGGTGCATTTCATAAACCCGCTATCGGAGAACGAGTTGGTTTGGGGCGCGGTGACGTCGGTTAGTGGGAAAAGATGCAAAAGAGTGTCCTCGGCCAGCAAGATGAGCCTTTCGATCTCCGAAAGCGGCATGGCTCTGTTGAGGGCGTTGCACGCAGAATTGAGTCTGACCCACACGTGCTGCAACTGGTACTGTTTGTAGCTGAGCTCGTGGAGCGGGATGTCGAACGTGTTGTCGGGCTCGCCATCGCGGATCACCGTCGACATGTAGCTTTCGCGGTTTTCCTTGCTCCGGGAAAAGGTGGTCATGAGCGTGAAAGTGAACTCAAGTCCACTGCCATTGGGCAACAGCTCCTTCATGCGTACCGCTACAACGTTTAGCCACAGTTTGCGGCGGTAGTTGGACAGAGACTTGCCGAATTGCAGCGTCTCGACAAGGCGCCTGTAGCTCGAAGGGTCTTTGTGGAGCCCCAGAATCACCGCCAGGTGTGACACGGTGCCAAGCATCAGCACCACATGCGGCGGCAGCGAGATGGTTGCGTTGTCCGGAGCTAGCGACTCGTGAATCCACGTGTACAGCAGGCAGCATAGGATATTCTCGCTGGTGAATTTCATCGCGCTGAGCACAGACAGACACTTCTGGACCACGGTCAATGCGTCATCTTTGATGCGGTTGCGGCCGTACAACCCGAGCTTCTCGAGTTCCGCCGTGCGCGTTGCGTCCGTCTGCACGCACAGCGCGGTGTGTGCGATCTTGAGCACGACGAGAAGGATCGCAAGGGTCTCGAGGCGGCCGCGCAGACCGTTGGTGCCTAGTGTCAAAGTATATTTTCGTGACGCATCTGCGACGGGTTGCGACGGCACAGACGACGGCGTCGCGGTAGACGTCGCGCCAGCAACGGGCGGCACTAAAATCTCACGCAGCCCCCGCTCAAACGCCGGCACATCCAGCAGCGGGAACAATGGATAGACGGTCTCGTAAAAGTAGCGCATGAGGTACAGAAACGCGTCGTGTTCCGGCAGCAGCTCTTCGATTTCCGCGAGCAGCGCCACCAGCTGCGCCGGATACGCAGACACCGCGCCAACATGGTCCTCGAGATTCCACGTGCACGGAAACAACAGCTGTTGCACCACGTCGCCACCGCGCTCGTGGCTCTTGCTGGCCTGCGAGAACACTCGCTTGCCCTCCTCGAGGAACGCCTGTATGGGCAGCTCACGCTTGCGCGGCGACGCAGTAATCACGTGACCCACGCCGTCTCTCAGCGGCTCCTCGTCGCGCGCGACAGACTGTCCGCCTTGCACGTTCATGAGGGTGAACCCTGTCACGGAGCCGGCGAACGCGCGGAGATAATGGTCGCGCTGCATCATCGCGAGCACTGAGAAGGGTTTGTGCAAGTATTTCATCTGCTCCTGGGCGACAATCGTGTCCTCCGGGTTGTCGAGGTTGACGAGCAGCTCGTCAGAGCGGTTGCGGTTGCCGCGGTCGCGGTCGCTGTTTCGCCCGCAATTCCCACACGTACACTGACATCTGTCTCGATACGACCCGGATCGCTCGATGCCCGCCGCTTCGGCCTCGCTGCCAAACATCTCCGCGCTTGCGGCCGCCGCTGCGGCCGCAACTGCGGACGTGTTTGCGACGGAATCCGTCGCAACCTTTGGCGTCGCGTTCAATGCGACGTTTCCCGTCGTTGTCCCCGTCGCAACTCCCGTCGCATCGCCCGTCGCACTGCCCGTCGCGGGCCATATTCTGGCATTGTCGCCCGGTAGCTGCGACGCGACGTAGGTGCACGTGAGTCCCGCATCGACACAGCGGCCGCAACGCGGCCGCTCCTTGTCACATTTAGTCTTTCTGCGGCGACACTCCAAACACACGTACGAGAGACGGTTGCGCTTGCGGAACTTACTAGGATGATCGTGGTCCATGGTTTGTTGGGGGTATGTGCTAGTATATGCTCCACTCAGATGGTGTGCTTCCGTACTGGTGCACTGGTGTGGTCGCCTGCAATCGAGGGCAGGCTCCCGTGTCGATGGTTGCGACGGCGTTGCGAGTGATTTCGGTTCCACGGAATTGAACGTTTGCTGTCGTTGCGGGCGGCGGCAGATTGCCTCTGTGTTCCGCGGAATCGTAGCGGTTGGCGACCCACGGGATCGCGCGGCGCGGTACGGCCGAAACAGACCGGATTTAGGCGGGGATCGGGCGCGGGCGCATGGCATAAAAGCGATTTCAGCAACACCACACAGAGCAAGTTGCCTCTGAGACAACAATAGTAAGGCTGCATCGTTGTGCCAAGGTATAAAAAGTGCCAAGAAGTAGGAACCGCGGAAGTTTATCGTCGGCACCGCATAGCACTTAGCGGATCTCACTGCGCACACACACTTACGGTAGCGCCAAGTGCCTTTCCCGAACCACCCCCTCCACTTCACTTCATCGCAACATATCCAGTATGACTGTGCTGCCCAGAAGCTCGACGAATTCCTCAGAGGAGACCGAAAAAGATGAACTGGTGTACATCCGGGCTGATAACGCACCACAAAAGACGTCAGAGCGCGTCTCGCGCACGCCTTCACGGACGTGGGCGCGCTCGCGCGCGTCATCCGTCGCGCAAGAGACCAACAGCTACTACGAAATCGATAAAAACAGGCCGGAGACGTTTCTCAATAGCGACGACTTGGAGAAAGTCACCGAGTCGGAAATATACCCGCAGAAGCGGCTCTTCAGTTTTTTGCATTCCAAGAAAATCCCACCCATCCCAACGCAGGACGAGCGCAAAGTGTACCCGCTCTATCATACCAATTTTGTGTATCGTATCTTCTTCTGGTGGGTTTTCCCCGTGCTGCGCATGGGCTACAAGCGTACGTTACAGCCCAATGATCTGTGGGTCATGGACGAGCGCATCTCCATAGAGACTCTCTTCGAACAATTCACACAGCATTTCGACTGGTACTTCAACAAGGCGCGTGAAGACTACAAGCATAAACACCCAGACGCTACGCAAGAGGAAATACTAGAAAACGCTGCGCTTCCGAAATACGCACTTGTGAAGGCGCTGCTCTTCACGTTCAAATGGCAGTATTTCTTTGCCTTTCTCGCGATGGCCGTGTCCAACTGTGCTTCCTCTTTCTCACCCATGCTAACCAAGCGTGTCATTAATTTTGTCGAGGAGAAAGCACTTTATCCTGGCCTCAAGGTCAACAAGGGTATCGGTTATGCGATCGGGTCCTGTGTAATGATGCTCGTGAACGGTGTCCTTTTCAACCATTTCTTTCACAACTCCCAGCTCACAGGTGTGCAAGTGAAGTCAGTGCTGATGAAGGCTATTTTGACAAAGTCCTTCAACTTATCGGGCTATTCCAGGCACAAGTTCCCCAATGGTAAAATCACGTCACTGATGACGACCGACTTGTCGCGTTTAGAGCTTGCCATTATGTTCCAACCACTGCTAGCGGCTATTGTCGTCGCTGTGGTTATCTGTGTTGTTCAACTGATCGTCAACTTGGGCGCTATTGCATTGGTAGGTGTTGGCATTTTCTTTTCATCTTTGTTCATTTCGATTTATGCCTTTAAGAAGATGATCAGCGTCAGAATGGCCACTAACAAGTTCACTGACGCTCGTGTCACGTTGATGCGAGAAATTCTCAACAGTATGAAGATGATCAAGTTCTACGCTTGGGAAGATGCATATGAGGCCAGTGTCGAAGAACAACGGTCTAAAGAGATCAGCAAAACCAGAGTCATGCAATTGACCAGAAACTTCGTCACCGCTATGGCCGTTTGTTTGACCAATATTTCATCAATGGTTACTTTCCTTGCTATGTACAAGATAGACGACGGGAAAAGAAGCCCCGGTGACATTTTTTCTTCGTTGTCTCTGTTCCAAGTCCTCAATCTCCAGATG
The DNA here is from genome assembly GCA_900074765.1 of Lachancea fermentati. Classification (NCBI taxonomy): domain Eukaryota; kingdom Fungi; phylum Ascomycota; class Saccharomycetes; order Saccharomycetales; family Saccharomycetaceae; genus Lachancea; species Lachancea fermentati. The sequence continues at coordinate 1,267,114 of LT598488.1, read as the reverse complement.
TTTTTCTTGCCAATGGCACTGGGCACTGCTGTTGATGGTGCTATTGCTTTGAAACGTATTCAGGAATTGTTGGAAGCTGCTGAAGAGGAGCACGACGTGGAATTGGACGCCTTGCCTTACGAAGATGAAAACGTAGCTTTGAAGATGGTTGACGCATCCTTTGAATGGGAAAATTACGAATTAGAAGAAGCAAAGGAAGATGCTAAAGAACGCGGCGGTGATGCACGTGAGGTTGGCAAACATGGTGAGTTCGATGATACAGAAAAGACGAGTTTTAATGGGTTTCACGATTTGAATTTCGAAATCGAAAAGGGGGAACTAATTATCATCACCGGTTCCATTGGTACTGGTAAAAGTTCCCTTTTGAATGCCATGGCTGGGTTCATGCAAAAAAAATCAGGAACCATCTATAAAAACGGTTCCCTATTATTGTGTGGGTATCCATGGGTTCAAAACGCAAGTGTTCGTGATAATATTTTATTTGGCTCGCCGTACGATGAAGTCAAATATAACGAGGTATTGAGAGTTTGTTCTTTACAAGATGATTTAAACATTTTGCCAGCCGGTGATCGTACTGAGATTGGTGAGCGTGGTATCACCTTGTCGGGTGGACAAAAAGCACGTATCAACTTGGCGAGAAGCGTTTACAAAACGCTTGATATTTATTTATTTGACGATGTTCTCAGTGCGGTAGATGCACGTGTCGGTAAGCACATCATGGATGAATGTATGTTGGGCCGCTTGGCCGGGAAGACTAGAATTTTGGCTACCCATCAGTTGAGTCTAATTGCAAGAGCTTCTCGAGTCATATATTTAGGTACCGACCAAAGTTTTGACATTGGCACTGTGGATGAGTTGAAGAAGAGGAATCCAGGCTTTGTTAAGCTGATGGATTTTTCCAATCAATCCGCCAAAGATGAGGAAGAAAAGGAGGGGAACCCAGACGACTCGGAGTCTAATACCCCATATGACCTTCCTGAAAAAGAGACAACTGAATTGGAAAAGCAAATTAGTAAAAAATCCCAAATCGGGGAGAAGTCAGCAGATCCTCTGGCAGATGGTAAGTTGACATCGAAAGAAGAAAGAGCAGTAAATGGAATCAGTTTTAGAATTTACAAAGAATACATTGCTGCAGGATGTGGGAAAATGGGTTTACTCGTCTTACCGTTCTACCTTCTCTTGTTAGTGGCCACTACTTTCACTCTATTGTTTTCGTCTGTTTGGCTTTCGTTCTGGACTGAAAACAAATTCAAGTATAGAACTACTGGATTTTACATGGGTCTCTATGTGTTCTTTGTGTTCTTGAACTACTTTTGCACCACCGGTCAGTTTACCTTATTGTGTTATTTGGGATTGACTGCTGCGAAGTGGTTAAACTTGAAAGCGGTCAAGAGAATATTGCATACGCCAATGAGTTTCATCGACACTACACCAATTGGTCGTATATTGAATCGTTTCACCAAGGACACAGATACTCTAGACACAGAACTGACTGAGAGTGTGAGATTGTTTGTTTACCAAGTGGCCAATATAACTGGAGTGGTGGTTATGTGTATCATTTACTTGCCATGGTTTGCCATTGCGATCCCCTTCCTTTTCATTGCATTTGCCCTCATCGCAGACCACTACCAGAGTTCCAGTCGAGAGATCAAACGGTTGGAGGCGATCCAGAGATCGTTTGTATACAACAACTTCAACGAAGTTCTGGGAGGTATGGACACTATTCGTGCTTACAGAAGCGAAAACCGGTTTTTGATGAAGTCAGACTTTCTCATCAACAGAATGAACGAGGCCGGATACGTTGTGGTGGCCGTTCAGAGATGGGTGGCCATATCGCTAGACATGATTGCCACTGCGTTTGCGCTGATCATTGCGTTGCTTTGTGTAACAAGGCAATTCCGGATTTCCGCATCGTCCGTGGGTGTGTTGTTGACATACGTGTTGCAATTGCCCGGCCTGCTAAACTCCTTGATGCGTGCGATGACGCAAGGTGAAAACGACATGAACAGTGCGGAGAGATTGGTGAGTTACGCCACGGAGTTGCCTTTGGAGGCGCAGTATCGTAAGCCGGAGTGCAGCCCACCAGCGGACTGGCCAAGCAAGGGAGAGATCGATTTCGAGCAGGTTTCGCTTGCGTACCGGCCCGGGCTGCCTCTGGTGTTGAAGGACGTCACGTTGAAGATAGGCAGCGGCGAGAAGATCGGTATCTGTGGTCGCACGGGTGCGGGTAAATCTACGATTATGACGGCACTGTACCGGCTGTGCGAGCTGGAAAGTGGCGCAGTGTACATCGACGGCGTGGACATCTCGAAGCTGGGGTTGTACGAGCTGAGAAGCAAGCTGTCGATCATCCCCCAGGACCCAGTGCTGTTCAAAGGCACCATCCGGAAAAACATCGACCCCTTTTCCGAGCGCACGGACGACGAGCTGTGGGACGCGCTGGTGCGCGGTGGCGCCATCGCCGCAGAGGACGTGGCGCAGGTGCGGCTGCAGACGCCCGAGGGTAGCGGCTCGCTAACCAACATGCACAAGTTCCACCTGATGCAGGAGGTGGAGGACGACGGATCCAACTTTTCGCTGGGAGAGCGGCAGTTGCTGGCGCTGACACGTGCGCTGGTGCGCCAGTCGCGCATTCTCATTTTGGACGAAGCCACCTCGTCCGTGGACTACGAGACGGACGCCAAAATCCAGGCGCGGATCGTGCAAGAGTTCTCCACGTGTACGATTCTGTGCATTGCGCACCGTCTGAACACGATTCTGGAGTACGACCGGATCCTGGTGCTCGACAAGGGAGAGGTGCGCGAGTTCGACAAGCCTGCGGCGTTGTTCGCGATGGGCGGCATCTTCACGGAGATGTGCGCGAGATCGGGAATCACGGCTGCGGACTTTAAGTGAACGCGGGAGTAGAGGGCGAGAGTATAGAGGGCGAGAGTATAGAGAGCGAGAGTATGTAGTGCAAGAGTAAATAGCCAAGAATATTAACAGTAGCACCAAGAGCACGGCGCTGCGGCCGCAGCGCCCGTTTACGTATTAGTTTCTGGTGTGTCCACTGTTTTCAATCATATGCAATGCAATGCAGCGCAGGTACGAGCGGGGGGAGGGGAGGGACGGGAAGGAACGCCTGCCCCGTTTTTGCCGCTGTTCGTTTGAGCTGGGGGGGGCGGCAATACGCGACGCAACGCGTCGCGACGTGCTCCGCTCCACTCGGCACCACGGTCACGTGCCCTCGCCCTTCCGCCCAAACCCCCCGTGCCCGCGCCCGCGCCTCCCGTGCTTCCCGCCCCTCGAGCCTCCCGCGAACCGCGCACGCCCGACCCCGGCCGGACGTTTCCCGCTCTCCCCAACCATTATCGCCGCGACGGGCAGCTGCATCCGCCTGACACGGCCCGCAAAATTAACGCCGCCCGCTTAACGCCTTCCGCCGGCGACGCGGAATTAGCCCAGACACTGCCGGCCACACTGGCGCGCGGGCGTGTCTCAGCCGCAACGCCGCACACAACGACACGTAGCCTCACAGACTCTGTCGCAGGGCCCCTTCTTACGGCGAGTCACCCCCTACCACCGCCCCACGACTACACTCCTCCCTGTTTTCACTGCCTGCAGCCCCGCGCTCTCGCGCCAGCACCTGCCTTCCGGCAATGGAGATGCATTTTCTGCAGCCGCCAAGCGCGGCTCGGCCCGCGCCGCAGACGGTTCGGCGAACGCTGTTGCTGTGCCGCAGCGCACGCGCTGCGGCCCGGTCTGGGTGCCTCCCCTCTCATGTACGCGCGCAAATATGGGGCCCCCACACCGCCGACTCTGCATGGTGCAGTTGGCCACGGTTTCTCCAGGTTTTGTTGCTATCTTGGGAAACTCACAGCACGATTCTCGTGCAGCCCCACGAGAAACCTGGGGGGAGCCGCACTACGTGCAGGGCACGGGGCCAGGCGGGTGCAAAGAACGCGCCGCAGCCGGGTGCAGGTGCGGCCGCGGAGGCAAACTCGGGACGCTGCAGCTACATAATCATATGATTTGGCGTCGCCTGTTAGGCTTTCCTTTGCTAAAATGGTGGGGTGGTCGTGCGCGTATGAGCCGCTATATAGGGGGATGGCTCTGGCGGGTTTTTATATTTGCAGAGTTTTTCACCCCGGTGATAAATACAGAAATTCTATATTTGCACACAAGTGGTAGCGTCGTAACGTCAACAGCGGGTAATCGTCTTCCACCATACATCGTGCGAAAGTCGAAGTCGACAAAATATTAAACTCAGACAGCGATTGCCACAACAGGTTTATCGCAGCACTCCACAGCTCTCACAGTTAGGTTTTTTTCTCCACGGGAAAACCACAACACACGCAAATACAACGCGGAATGGGCATAAAGACACACACAGACAGCGTGCTGGAGAGGCACGCGGCCCAGACACAAGGTATGCAGAGTATACTCGCAGAGGACCTTTTTGGCCTCGAGAAAGATAAGAAAGCCGGCAGCGCCAACGCCGCCGGCGCCATTGGCTCCTGGGATGAGTGCCAACTGCCGTTGAACTACTGGTCACTGGCGGCGGCTGCGCCCGCCGCCAGTGACGTGGCTTCCTCCACTGCCGGCTTTGGCGCCGCTGCAAGCAGCGGCGCCCCCAGCGTCACGGCCAGCGCGGGGCTCACGTCCGACAGCTGGTTCGAGTGGCAGCGGTTTGACGACGCCGGGTGGCCGTCGTCCGAGGGCGACGAGGTTTCGTCGCTTTCCAAGCTGGAGATCTCGCCCGTCGCGTCCATGGGCGTCGGCGCGACGCTGGAAAACGAGTCCGAGCGCGGATTCGCCGGATTTAGCGACGCCGCCTACAAGAAGTCCATGATCCTCGACTACTCGGCGTGGCCCGCGACCCAGGCCCAAACGCCGTTCAGCGCCACGGTCGACTCCTGGTACAGTCCTCTGAGCGGGTTCGACGCGCTGCCAGTGCCCGCTGTGGTCTCGTCGGGGCCCGCCCCCGACGGGGTCAGCGGCCAGGTGCTTGCGTCGTTCCCTCCCGCCCGTCCCTCGGCCGGGTCGCGCTCGCGGAGTTACTGCTCGGGCACCGTCACGTCCGAGTCACGTGCGCGCCGCTCCTCCACCGGCAAAGTCGTCAAGAGCTCCCGTTCGCCTTCTGTGTCCGCAGCGGCCACGGCCGCTGTGGCCACGTCCGCTTCTCGGCCCTCGAGCGTCTACAAATACGTCGCGCAGGCCCAGATGGCCATGCAGTCTGACACCGTCAAGGTGGAAAAGGAAAACATGTACCGGTGGCTCTCGGTGTCCAAGATGACGCCCGCGCGTCGCGAGCAAATGCTCAAAAAGATGCGCGAAAAATCGCTCTCCGAAGACGTCGCCAGCGACGTGCTCTCTCTGTTCACGCAGCGGTTTCTCGACGTCAAGCTGGAGATCCTCGCGCAAGAGTTTGACGACAAATTCCAATTTCAGCGCACTCCGGCGGAAAACGACGCACTCGACGCCGAAAACCCAGATGCCCTCGACGAGTTTCTCTGGCTCAACCAACGCAAGAAGCGCATGCCCGTGCAACTCAAGCAATTCCCTCGTTTTGTGATCAAAAACTCTAACAACGAGGACGCTCCCTACCTCGTCGAGGTCAGGACCAGCAGCGGTTACAACGACTACACGTCCACCAGCGCCAACCAATCGGCCTTAACCCATCTCGATTTTATGTTGCTACGGCTCAGACACCTCACGTTAATGCGCGAGAGCGACGACCGCAAGCGCAAAAACAAGTACTACGAGTTCATCGAGGGCAAAATGAAGCGCCCTCTCAACAGTTTTATGCTTTACAGATCCACCATGATGAAGTCTATGGCCATTCTCAAAGTTTGCAGTATTGTCTCCAAACTTTGTGCGCTTGTCCAGACAGAGTTCCCTCAATGGGACGAACGCTTCGCCCTAGAGAAAATCCTGGCGACTGTTCAACAACGACACAACCTGCCGAGAACAGTAGAAGCAACCCTTACTCCAAAGGAATACGATATTATCTCACAGAATATAGATACTCAGCTTTATGAGCTTGATATTAACAATTACAAACTCGTTCCTGTGGATCCCAAATTTTCCAACCAGACCGTGGTGGCACAAATCATTACTTTAATGTGGAACACTGAATCCGAGAGTTGCAAAAAAGCCTTCGTAGAATTTTCCCAAGTAGAGAAGGAACACCACCACTGGGTATACCCAAAATATAAATATTGCCCCATCAAAAAATCGCACGCTGGTAAGGTTGAGAACACAGAAGTGAATGATGACGCTTCTTACCACTCGAAATGAGATCATTTCCCAATTCAACCTCAGGGCGGGAAAACCATTATGAAATTCGATCGATCTTCAATATCGATTCAGTTACGAGCTTCTTAGTCACTAATTTATGTAATTTTGTCATGCAAATAATTTATAAACTTGTTTTTTCTCGATCAACAGTTACTTCAGCTTAGCAATTCGTTGCACAATGTGATACAATATCTTGTTGAAATATATTAACGTGATATATTAGCTCTTGGGCCATATATAATGTACATGTGGTTTAGCAGAACATATATGTGGTAAAATACATGAGGAATAATGGCATCACTCAGTCCTGTTTACGTTGAGCACTGTTGCTGCCAAACTTCTTATCGTTGGAGCGGTCACCAGTGTTGCTTCCAAATTTCTTCTCGTTTAGACGTTCGCTGACATATTTGGCTTCTTTAGCTAGCTTGACAGCCACTTCCTCCAATTTTGTAATCTCGTAACCTTTTTCAAACACAATACAAGTCTTCTCCTCGTTCAAACTTCCCTTGATATCATATTCAGCGATTATGCCTTCCACTATTTCAATTACCTTTTCTTCGGACAGTCCAAACAGTTCAGAAAGCTTCTTGATAGCCAACTTGGAATAAAACCTCTTGAAAGTGAATATATATGTTCTCAAGGATTCCACTTGAACTCTTTCGGTTAGGTTATCAAGCATTTCATCTGACTTGGGTAGCAGGGCCCAAGTTGGAATAGCTCTCAAGTACTTCACAGATTTTTCCCAGTCTCCCTTTTGCATAGATTTAGCAGCATACAAGACATGATCTCTTAAAGTCTCTGGTGGACCTTGGAAACTCGATTTCTCATAATGCTCTAGAGCACGACGAATTGACTTTTGAGAGTAAGGGATTCTCTTGACTTTGATGCCAGAGAAAAATGCAGCCATATGTGGAACTTCGATCAATAAGGAACAAGTCATGAAAACGACATCGATCAAATCTAGGTTTATATGTTGGTGGAATGGTAAACATAGTTGTTCAGTAGATGATGTTGTACCCTGAATACTGTTAGAAGAGGCTCTCTGTAGACTTTGTTGGCCCAAGATGTCTCTCAAATGCGTGCTTGTAGACACCTCATTCAAAATTTGGTGACAGTCATCAATCAAACACAACTTGAATGCGGCAAGACCCAATTGGACTACTGCCCTGTTGAACAAGATTTGCAAAGATGGGTCCGCATTGTTAATGGACGATTGAATGTTGGAAGACAGTAGCATTTGTTTAGCCTTTTGAAACTCACTGTTCAATGCGTAAAAGTAGACTTGGTATAAAGATGCGCGTTTACGCAAAGCAGCGTCTTTCTGCTTGCATAGAACACCACACAACAAATCAACCAACTGGAAGATATATGTGGCATTGGCCTCGCCTTCTAGGGTAGAAAACAAAGACTTGGCACCATTAGGGACACTCTTCCATGCATTTGTTTCGATAATTTCCACCAACTTTGTTGGCTTGTAATAAATGTGATCGAGTCTTCTAGTCAAAACACGGGACAAGTTTTTCTCCTTGTCTTCTTCTGGTAGAACGGATTCCAAATATAGTTGAGATCTGAGAATCAAATTGTAAACAGATTGTTCATCTCTTAAACGATCTAAGAAATCACTAGAGTGAGGATCGGTATTCAGTAACGACTTGTTAAACTCATCATCAAGTCTTTCGATAAACGAAAAAACAGAGCCGAGAATTTGCTTAACTCCATTCTCGTTTGCTTGTGGTTCCTCCTCGATATTCTCATTCACTGGAGCAAGTTCGGTAACATGATAAGTGCTGATGTTAGTTTCCAAGGTGTTCAATAGCTGAACAATATCTTCATGGGCAGCCTTCCATTGATCCAATGGTTGGTAGGACAAAGTCGCAGAGGCGTCAAATCTAATAGGAATCAAATTTAGGTAAGCAACAATTTTTTCGTAGGGAGACTTGGCAATTTCCAATAGTTCCTCCATGGTCTTAACTTGGGCATGATGGTCGGTACCCTTCTTACCTCTCGAGTCGATTACGATACGCAATGCAGTAAAGAAATCTGATTCGGAAGAAGCAGTTGCGACTGATGACAAGTCGGCACCCTTCTTACCAGCCAGGGCAAACAGGGAAGCAGCACCATTTTCTTGAGAGCCCTCCATGTCGACGCTTGCATCGTTGTCGAAAGCCTCTGGAGTTTCTCTAAACTTGTTCAATAGAGTTTCATTTTCCCTTGCAACCTTCTTCACTCTTTGCCTAATGGTGTTGTAGGCTCTGGCTATAGCCTTGTTCTTGATTTCAGATTGTGATGTAGCAGCCACAGCATCTTCGACTTGGGCCACAACCTTTATGAAGATGTTTGGAGTACCGTAGTTCTGTTGTTGGGCTCTGGTGAGTAAACGGGACATGTTGTCAAATTCGTTCAAAATCTGGATCCAGTCTTGTGTCATTTCAGCAACATCAATTTTGTTGTAAACATTTCTCATTTCATCCAGAAGTTTGTCCTTTGCAGATTTTACCACCTTCTTTCCTTCGTCATCGGATTCATCAGAGTCTGAGTAACTGGCGTTCTTCAAAAATTTGTTGGCACCAGACGATTGAGCACCACCCTTTCTGAATTCGGGTTTCTTGAACCAATCAGGACCATAGGGGCTGCCGTCAGACCCATCAGAGTCAACATCCGACTCAGATTCAGATTCATCGAAGAAGGAGTCCTCTGATTCGGCTTCGCTGCTGGAAGAGCTCATTAATTCTTCCTCAGAAGAAGACAATAGGTCTTCTTCCTCCGATGAAGAAGCGCTCTCGTAATCGTACGCATTAGCAAAGAAACGAGACATGTTGTGTTCCTTTTTGGGTATGCTTTTCTGATTCTAATCTAAGAGATGTCCTACTTCAAAGTAACGTATTCTGAAAATTTTTCACCGCGCTCGACAAACTGGGATTCCTGCGACGCATTTGCGACGCACCCGCCATCAAAAAATCTTTAAATTGTTATAGATAATTATGGGTCGTTGTGTACGTGCATAATCTCCTGCGATGTAGATATGATAATAATGTTTTATATTCCTAGAACTTGCTATAGAAAGGTCCTAATTTAAACGTGACTTTTCAAGGTCTTCTTCTCGTGGCTTAGAATGCCTCCTAAGGGTGGGCGTTTCTTTTCACCTTATTTAACGTTCGACGTTAAAAGCACGAAGTTCAGGTGGACGCGGGTATCGAAATCAAAGTAAATTTTTGTAAATAGAAATGAATGTAGGAAACCTCAAATACTCGATGAGTTTCCCAGAAGACAGCACTTCAGCTAGTAAAGTTGCATGCAATTGGATACTTCAACGAGTTACCGGAAGTCCAAACACCCCAGTGCTTTTCGACATCGGAGGTACCGGAAGTATCAGGCTTCCAGTCTTCATCAAAAGCTTCGAAAACGATAACATTGACACCCCAAGCTCTCATAGCACAAATACCTTCTTGCCAGAATTGCTTGGCGTTGGAAACAGATGGGTAAGCACTCTCGAAGTTGGTACCGTCAGATGGCCAGCCAGTTTCACCGATCCAGAAAGGAATAGAGCTACCCTTGATGGTTTGAATGGTTTGCATAGCTTGCATAATGTCGTCAAAGAAAGAGTAAGAAGCATTGGCCATTGTCTGACCTTGCCAGTATGAGAAGGCATTGGCCATCACAAGATCACAGGCCTCAATGGCAGCAGCGTTACCACCATCGACCAAGACATTCCAAGAATCAACAGTACCGACTGGAACATCAGAGTAGGAGGAGCCAGCGGAGTCTTTGATATCAGCAACCAGATCGCGGATGGTGTTAATCTTATCAGCTAGTTCAGATGCAGTCATGTCACCACGGTACAAAGCTTCGGAACCGACGAGGAAACCACCAATGGTAGAGGTCTTGATGTTTGGCAAGTAGGTCTTCAAAGCTTCTTGCTCAGCTTCAAAGTGGGTATCGTCAGTTGGCCACACACCTAGGAAAATCTTGAAACCAGCTTGTTCAGCAGCAGGTCCCAAATTTTGCAGCGTGTTACAGTCAGAAGCGGCGTAAACCTTGACAGTAGATGTGTAAGCCTTAATGATTTCGAACTCACTCAAGTAGTCGTCAGTGCTCTTACAAGAACCATCGTTGTTTTCAACACCCAAGTCAAAGCCGAGATCACCAATAGCAGACACAGAAGAAGCACCTAGAAGGGCCAAGGAAGCTAAAGTAGAGAAACGCATTATAATTCTCTTGCACTTGTGTTTGGTTGGTAGACAAAAGAGTTCAAAACAAAACAAAATCTTGAAAGAGTAAGTACCAAATCTCAGAAGGGAAAATTTTTTTGTCTCGAGGGAAACACTGCTAAAAATAAAAGTACATCGCTACACACGTTTTGCAAGGACTACCAGAAGTATTGGTCACCTAGTCCTAATAATTGGCGAATGTTGCCAATGCTATCATGCAGCTATCCTCTATGCAAATATTACCAAGTGGAGAAGAACCCGGAAGATCTAATTGACCGTCGAAGAATTGGAAGGCGCCCTCGCAACCTTCGAACTGATCTCTTGATTGCTTGAAGCTATCTGAGATGTGGTTCCACCTACCAAACATGACGAGAAGATTTGCAGGAGCAGCATTGTTAACTTCGATATCCTCTTCGGACATAGGTTTAATAATCTTTTGTATGTGAGGAATCTTGGAGTCAATTTTGATAGTTTTCTTGAGGTCCGGGTTGAAGTAATAGTCCCCACTATTGACCCAAACAGTCTGAGTGTAACCTTGAGGCGCCGGGCAAGCCGTGAAAACGTCAGCAAAATTGTTTGCAACCCTAACATGGTATCCAAATGATGTCTTTGCACCGACGAAGTCGCCATATGCCTCCTCTGGGGACACCACCTTCCGTTCGATCACATCAACAGTAACACGGACATTCGCAGGCACGAGTTGGCCCCGCAGCTCTAGGTTTTCACCTTTGCCCACGTTGATGTACTTTGTTTGCTCATATGGCTTTTTCTTGGTGTCCTTCTTACTGGTGCCAGGCTTGTGCATTCTGATGGCAAGACCTTCTCTGTAGCGGCCATCATCGTCCTTCAGGTGCCTCATAAAAGGCAAAGCGCTTAGCCTAGGCAACTTGGCTGCTACCTGGAAACACTCAAGATAGCTCTTCTTAAAAACAGAATTGACTAAGTAAGGTGGTGTCACAAAGTATTGTAGTAGCGATGCGATAAGCATAGCTGGAGAGAGTTTTTTCTTCTGCTCCTTTTGCCTTTCACTTGCTACTGATGAGCCACTTTGCTTTTCTGCGACCTCATCAAACTTTATCTTGGTTTGTGTGGCTTGTTTATGGCCACTTTGATTGTCAAGCGCACTCTTTCTCGCACTCTTTCTTTCGCCTAGGTCCAAGATCACAATTTCTGCAGCATTAAATATTGTTGCACTCTTCGCGATTTGATATACTGTGTGGGTAATCTGTTCCAGATTTGAGCAGTTGTCCAGTATGCTGGTGGGTATGCAGAGGGAATAATTCACGGTCTTGGAACTCAGTTTAACTATCTTTTTCGTCTTTTTGGGCGTTACCGACTTCGGCTTAGACTTGTGGCCATTTTGCTTCTTGCTTAGACTTTTTTTTGCCCTCTTGGAATCCTGAAGCAATTCTTCACTTTCTGGAAATTTATCCCGTTTCATGTCGGTACTCAGGTGTTGATTCCAAAACAGCGAGATTGCTCATCTCATCTCATCGCCCGTTCATTAACCAGACTTTAAGTCAAAGTAGAAAAATTTTCATGACCCGTATACAATGAGAGTTGTGCACAATGTAAGCAGAAACCCCGCAGGCTCCAAACTCCAATGTGCATTTACATAAAGTTAGAGAAGACAGTCTTAGACGTCACTATTCTTCATCGTCCTCCTCATCTTCATATAAGTGTTTGTTCTTCAAAACTTCCTTAATATTGTAATGCTTCTTCCTCATTTCTTCAAAACGTTTGTGCCTTGCGGCGGCGTCTTCTTCTGAACCGTCGTGCTCCTCCTCTTCAGCTTTGCCATTTTCATCATCTTGGGCATTCAGAAGTTCACCGCTAGGCTCTGGTGATACTGGTTTGTATTCAGGTTCACCTAGGTCAAAGTTTTCGAGATCTTCATCGTCGACACGGTAATACTCTCCCGTTGGATCGACCGCGCCCTGATACGGTGTCTTTGGTTCGTCAACGTGAATGTCTTGGTACAACTGCTTCGTTATTTCATTATCCGCCAAGTTCTTCTGATTCCATTTCAGATTTTCCTCCTCACGCTGTGTGTGCACATCCTGATCATGTTTCAGTGACAGTGAATCCTTTGGTAGACCATGTTTCTTTGGGGTAGTCAGAACAGGAATGTCACCGTTTTGAGGCTCTGCTTTTGACGTGAGTTTCGCATTCAACTGTGTGTTTTTGTACACCTGTTTCCTAAACTCACTGATTGATTCGGGCTCTTGAACTTTACTATCTCTTTCGGGAAGGGGGTTCTTAAGGATACCTCCCATTTTTCGTAATTCTGTGGAATGATGTGTCTGTCGAGCCTTTAGCACATATGGATTCATGTTAATTAAAAACTCCTGGTCAACCCCTTTGGTTCGTGAAACGCGATGAACGCCGGTTCTGCCAAGGGAGGATGGAATCTACATGCCCGAGCACTAATTACAAAAATTTCTTTAAAGTTCTACTCTATCGTTTTGATTATATTATTGGAGTTAGGAAGTAACTGTTATACTTGTGATATTTTCTCGTTTTTTTATTGAGAGATTGGTTGTTATAGTTTCTATCTCCAGCCAATTAATGTCTTGGGGTGAAATTTGAAATTGAGGTTTTAAACAAAATAGAATCTTATTGTCAACTACATATGGAAGCGAAAGTACATTCTGGCCTTCATAAACTATTTGATTAAAATCCACTTTTTCCCCAGCAGGCTTAAATAAATGATAGATGCAAAAAGCTTCAAGCCAAAGGACTAGTAAATTTTCTTCTTTTCATCGATAGACAACTCGCCCGCACCGGTCGAAACCACGAGCAACAAGCCACCGATAATGCTCAAATTTTGGTAGAATTCGTACTTCAAAAGGTCTCTCTTGCTGCTATCGTAAAACCAGTAATTGTTTACTGTGACATTGTAGAAAGTAAGAATGAGCCCCAACATTATTGAAGCAAGCTTCGTCTTGAAACCAAGAGAGATACAAATAGTACCAGCGATGGTCAAGATTACCGTGAACCAGTTCTTCGTGAAGGTGAAACTAACGAACATCAGCACAATCAAAATTCTACCCGCTAATAGTAAGTATCCTTTCGTCTTCCCGTCTTTGCTATTCAACTCAGGCAACATGCCAAAGGTGGTTCTGTTTTTGACAATGGAGTCACTGAATCCAATTAAAAGACCACCAATTACACTTACATTTCTCAAAATGAAAGAGCCAGAGTACAAACCGTAGACTAGCCCTTGCAAGATGATACAGGAACATAATACTGCAGTTGCTACCACGGTACGTCTTCTGAGAATTAGCATGGTAGCACTGATGAACATGGACACAGAAACTACCAATAAGAATAAGACAACGAAGTAGTATGGAAAGTGCCTATAATTCCATAGGTAGAAGACCTGATCCTTCCACTGTGAGATGATTCTAAACGAGTCTTCATAAAACGTGGCCACAATGAAGAACCTTGAGATTGCTGGTGTGTGAGGCTTCAGTTTTTGAATTATGGGATGATCAGTTAGATCTTCGATTTTGTTCAAAAATGTCTCCACTTCACTTTGAATCTTCTTTGTCATTGGAGACTTTGACGCTGTAACCGATGAATTGTAAGGGCCCCTTTGGTAACCCATATTTGAAGTAGGAATGCCATTGAAACTTGTACTGCCCCGGAAAGACATATTTCAAGGTATTAACTGAGGTTGCAGCCTTAATGAACGATCAGAATTGATGCAATAGGATACGTGTTCGTTAAGGAGTATTTAAGAATCGGCAAGTATTTTTTCTAAATCAAAATTTTTAAGACTTTCTGAATTTGGAAAGTGATCTCTGAATTTGTTACTACTTAAGGTAAAATTGTCTACCAACGCTATTTCTAAAGTACTATTCTATAAGCGGTTGGTCGACTGAATGCATTCACATCTTGCTTAAGCAAAGTATGAGATGACGCTCACAGGTAGCTTCTTGGCCTCAGCCAACTCCTTAGCGGCAGATGACAAGACTTCCTTAGCCGATCCAGCATCTGCCTTGATCTTGTTTGCAACGTCAACCAATTGCTCATCACTCAAGGAATCAATGATTAGACCAACTTGTTCATCAATAGTGGTAGCTTTGTCAGCATCACCAAAGTAGTCAGCTTCCTTTGGAGCACCACGAATAGCTCTCTTGTTCTTCTTCTTCGCGGCCTTTGCAGCTTCCTTCGACTTTTTCTTATCAGCCTTGGCAGAAGCAGCAGCAGCAGCATCTGCCTCAGCCTTTGCTTTAGCTTCAGCCTCAGCCTTAGCCTTGGCCTCAGCTTCAGCTCTAGCACCCGCTTCTCTTTCCCACTTCTTTCTCTCCTTCTCCTTCTTCTCATCTTCTTTGAATTGTTTGATACGAGGGTCTTCGTTCATAGCTCTTTCAACAAGTTTAACCAAACGGGCGTTGTCGGCAGTCTTCTTTTTATCCCTCGCGGCTTTGTTCTTTCTTTCGATGTAACGCTTGTGGTCTCTGTTAGAAGAGTCATCTGGGACTTCTTCATCCAAAAATTCAAAAGTTCTCCAGGAATCAAATCTATGCCAAAAGTTGTAAAACTTTTCGACCTCTTCCTTGGAAGCATCTGCTGCGCCCAATTGAGGAACTGGTTGCTTCTTGGAGAAACGAGCTTCGGATTCAAAAACCGGTCCGAAAGATTCGAAAAAGTCATACTTACTGCCCTTCTTTGGTGGTTCAATGTCAGCATTGAAATCACAAGAGTCATATTGGGCTCTCTTGTTGGAGTCAGTAAGAGTTTCGTAAGCTTTTTGAATAATCTTGAAGAAACCATCTTGCTCCAAACCCGCACCTGAAGCCGATTTCTTGTCAGGATGATGCTTTAAAACTTGTTTTCTGTGAGCCTTAATGATTTGATTGTCAGTGGCTCTGTAACGCAACTTAGACAAACCCATTGCTGCATACAAGTCAGCAGTTTTCCAGTCTCTTGGATCATGCTCCAACAAGGTTTCATCGGTAAGTTCTTCATCAAACAAGAGTTCGTCTGGATCGACGTTAGATTCCTCAACTGTCTTGACGTTCTCCTTAGCTTGAATCTTTTCAAATTCAGACCAGGTGTGGTTTCTCAATGTTCTTTGAGCGTGGTGTAGGAAATATTTTCCAACAGGTTCAATTGGACGGCGAACCGGTTCAGTCTTCTTCGCAGAAGAGTTGACCTTCACGGTAATATCAGTGGTTAAAGAAGGTAGGGCAATCATCGTTAGATGGATATATAGGCTTTTACTGGATATTATTTGAGATGAGAAGGAAAATTTTTTTTGTCAAAAAGAAAAACGTTTCTCACGACATCATCTTCAAAAAGAAGGCAATGTCAATTTGAATATTGAAGCCGACAGTTTGAGACCTTACAAATTGAGATATCATGTCTAATGTACAAAGGCAGGATCTAACTATCTTTAATGATCAAAGTGTTCTGTCCAAATCGCTTTTCACTGAGGGACTGAGCCATCTCCTATTTGTGACCCACAGATTGGGTACGTCGCCTTCATGGCTAATAAACACAATTACTGAAAGTTACATCTATGGGATTCCATTTTCTTTGAATGAATCAAACACCAGTGCTGTGAATAGAAAAGCAGTGTGCACGAAGCCCCTAGTTATAGCATCCTTTATCCATGAATCTGCATACTTTACATCGTCGTTAAACAAACTAAAAATTGATTCCACCCAATATAGAATATTGGATTTCTTGACCGATTTCGCCCTCAAATATACTGGCAATCCAAAAGAAAAAGTGCTGACAGAACTGATCAACTGTCTGAGTAAACAGTCGGGCAGAATTTTGATATTAGAGCAGCCGGAATTGCTAATACCTTTGCTGAATATCACCAGTGATGAGCTGCATTTGAACTTTATCAATCCGCTGATGAAAATGTTTTCGGTTGTGGTTTTAGTCTCGTCAGTTGAGGGATATGAAAACACCAATGCTGACTCGGGAGAGTACCAGAAGAAAGATATGATCGACATGATAAGATATACTCACAGCTGTTTCCATAAGAGCATAGTTCTATTAGCATTAAAGCCATTGGACACAGGGCGTGCCAATGATATTACAGGCACCTTGAGAATCACTAGGGGTGGGGCATCCCCTTCGCGTCTACCAGTCCACGTTGTAGAAAATGAATACCTCTTCCACTCACAGCGAGAATCCACTAAACTCTTTTACCGCTAACCAATAGCATTGACATAAATAGAATATTAATTTTATTAGTAGGCTTTTTTGGATTTGATTATCTCATCTAGTCCGAATTCCACGGCACAACGTGTCTTTATTAGAGCTAAAACTGGCCAGCAACTTTGTTCACCACATTTTACCCAATATGGTATGTTATCAAGTTGACCTTCGATGATCCTACTCAATGATAAACTTTTTAGGTTCGGGGCTATGGTAACTTCTGTCGCGGACCTTGGGGTCTTTTCATCTATTGCTAATCGTTTTATCCAATGACTTAACAATCCTAGGTTGTCCAAAACTTCAACGCGATGCCGAAACTCCATTGTTATTATGTGCTTAAGTTTGCGCTCGAGATGATATCTAAATTTGAACCCAAGGGGCTCAACCTCATTCATATTTGATAGTTGAAGTGGAGTAAAATTGCTCATGTCCGTAGTAGGGTAATGTTTGTAATAGTAATACTTTGAAGTTTTGATTTCATGCTTAAGGTCATTCATCACCAGAGGAGCAAGATAAGGCCTAGCTAAAGATACGATAAAGTTGTTCACGTTGAAAAGCTCCGTTAATCGCGTATAAGGACTTTCTATCAATCCAGTCTCTGTTGCATTTTGAGGTGTCAGAAAAAGAAAGTGCGAAACTCTTGTTGCGGGAATATAATCAACAATTTCATTTTTCAAGTTCTTGCACAGTAGTCTTGTCCCACTTGATATGACCTCGGAGCCTAGACTGCAATCAATAGCAGAGGATACAAGAACATTAGGTGTAGTAACATAGTTAAGCAAAGATGGGCATATATTCCTATCGGTAGGATGAACAACAATATTCAAAATTTTTCCCGTTCTCTGAAATGCTTCTTCAAAAGTCATATCCTTTATAATTGCCTTTTCCACGAATTTTATAAATAAATAAACGTCCTTGGAATATCCCCTATGAACAACATTTTGCAGTAGTGACCCTAGGTTAAGATCTTGATCGATATTTCCGTATCCGCATTGCTTAAGCAGTTCAATGTCCTTCTTGATTTCTTGCAGTAGATTGTCCCCATGAAGCAGTTGTGACAGCTCTTCATTCGTGAGTACAGTGCACATGCTTGCGATACATGCCCCCATCGAGCTTCCACTTATAATATTTGGTAACAGTTTCTGGTCAAGTAACCCTTTCATAACTCCGAGGTGAAACAAACCGAACAGCGAACCACCTTGCAAAATGAAAGCAGTAGTGCCAAGCGATAGTTTACACCGCTGGAAAAACGAAGTTCTTGCAACAGAAGGTTGATCACATAGAAATTGCAGACATTCGAGGACTTTGTCAAGGTACTGCTCGATTAGCAATTTTGTGCCAATCAGGGATTTCGTGAACAGCCTCTTGTCAACGATGCCGGCAAAGTTTCGCAACATCGAAGGTCCCGTTGTGCTAAACCTGTGAACAATTGTTTGGGCATCCGCCTCGTCGAGTGCCTGGTCTAGCACCGCGTACTCCTCTAGTACCGATGTCACATCGTATCGCTGCGAGAAGAAGTTGCGCCTCCACAAATCCGCACCTGTAATTTCGTCTACGATTGCAGCCTTCTCATACCAGTCTGCATAAGTTTCACACTGGTCAAGCTCGGTGATTGCATGATGGTACAATGTCCGCGACTTTGGTCGCAGGTAGTTCATCAGCCTCTTGGTCCAGAATTTTAAGATATCCCCTATCACATGAAGCACTGCCCACAGAGTCGGAGGTATGTGGTTCAAAGCGGAGTAAAAAAAAGACATGAAGAAGAGCTTTAACATCTATACCGATCTAATTCTATCCTTGCCAGCTCCGACTCGTACTGCTCGCTCTTGATTGAAACTTTAACTAGGGGACAGAAGGGCCTTGTGGAAAACCAAGCGATGATCTTGGTCATGTGACCAACTCGTGTTAGGGGACCTCACATCCTTCTTGCATCATAAACTTCAATCGAGACGGTGGCAAATACCAATTCCAAAAGAATTGAGTAGATCGAGTACAACCATTGCACAAGAGGCTGGATTGAGATGTTTAGAAATAACTACGACGGTGACACAGTAACTTTTTCCCCCACCGGCCGGATATTCCAGGTAGAATACGCTCTCGAAGCGATCAAGCAGGGTAGCGTCACAGTAGGTGTGCGTTCTAAGAAGCACGCAGTTCTGGTGGCGCTAAAGCGTAATGCGGATGAGTTATCGTCATACCAAAAGAAGGTGATCAAGTGTGATGAGCATATGGGGTTATCATTAGCCGGACTGGCACCTGACGCTCGTGTGTTGAGCAATTACTTAAGACAGCAATGTAACTACTCCAGTTTGGTTTTCAACAGGAAGCTGTCATTAGAGAAAGCTGGCCACCTTCTCAGTGACAAAGCACAAAAGAATACACAATCGTACGGCGGCCGGCCCTACGGTGTTGGGCTGTTGCTGGCAGGATACGACAACAGTGGCCCACACTTATTAGAGTTCCAGCCTTCTGGTAACACGCTAGAGTTGTATGGATCTGCTATCGGTGCGCGTTCTCAAGGTGCCAAGACTTACCTCGAAAGAACACTTGAAGAGTATTTGGAGGTAGATGACGCCGACAAGCTAATCGAGGTCGCTCTCGAGGCTTTGAAGCAGTCCTTGAAAGACGAAACATTGAACACGAAGAACCTGTCGATTGCTGTTGTGGGTGAAGATAAACCGTTTACCATCTACGACGGGGAGGCCGTTGCTCCATATTTGTGAGGTGACAGATGCCGTAACCAAACCACGCACAAGATATGTAAAGTACGAAATAACAAAATATCATTAGATTACTTGGATACGATCTGGATGGAAAACCTGCTGCGGAAGTCACGGCTTGCGGAGCTTAGAAGTTGTAGTGTTCGTTGAGACAACTTGAATCATTCACGTGACCTAATTTCCGTTCCGGAGAAGCCACACCGACGGATCGCGATGCATTTTGTAGTTATATGCGTACAGCTTCTTAAGAATCAATCGAGGAGAGTAACTGAGGTGCTATAAACATACAAACCACCGGTTTCGGATCATGTATACCATAGGTTATAGACAGCTTGTTCTGAGGTCACTTAGGGCTTCATCCATCAAGACAAGGGTGTGGTCTAAAGTACCTCATGTAAGACCTCAATCCTATGCACCATTCTCCAATTTGGCCCCTTTACACTTGCATGCTACTCCAGTAGCGAAACTACTCTCATCAAAGCAACCTAGTACAACTCCAGAGAAGGCAATTGTAAGCCAAAAGGCCATATCTCCCCCAACTTCAAATGGCAATGGTCAGAAGCAGTCAAAGGCGCCCACAATGTCAGAGTTAAAAATACTTAGAGACCTTTTCAAGTACATTTGGCCGAATGGTGATAACAAGGTGAAAACTCGAGTGCTTATCGCTCTTACCCTTTTAATTGGTTCAAAATTATTGAACGTTCAGGTTCCCTTTTTTTTCAAACAGACCGTTGACTCCATGAATATCGAATGGACGGATGCATCTACTGTATTACCCATTGCGATAACTTTGACTATTATATCATACGGAGCTGCAAGGTTTGGCTCGGTTCTTTTTGGCGAACTAAGGAATGCCATTTTCGCTAACGTTGCTCAGAATGCTATCCGAAAGGTCTCGCTGCAAACTTTCAACCATCTCATGAAACTTGATCTTGGTTGGCATTTAAGTCGGCAAACGGGTGGTTTGACTAGAGCTATGGATAGAGGTACGAAGGGTATATCATATGTTTTAAGTGCGATGGTATTCCACATAATACCTATATCTTTCGAAATTTCTGTTGTTTGTGGTATTCTCACCTATCAATTTGGAGCTTCCTTCGCAGCGATGACGTTTGCTACGATGCTCCTGTACTCAATCTTTACTTTCAAAACTACCGCTTGGAGAACCGAGTTTAGAAGATCAGCCAACAGAGCTGACAACAAAGCAGCAAGTGTGGCATTAGACTCGCTCATTAATTTTGAAGCTGTAAAGTATTTCAATAATGAGACATACTTGGCAGAGAAGTACCACAAATCTTTGACCAGCTACAGGGACTCTCAAGTTAAAGTAGCCCAGTCTCTAGCCTTTCTGAATGCAGGTCAAAATTTAATCTTTACATCAGCTTTAACTGCTATGATGTACATAGGCTGCAATGGTGTAATGACAGGCGCTTTCACTGTTGGTGACCTGGTGCTCATCAATCAGTTGGTATTTCAATTATCCGTTCCTCTGAACTTCCTAGGTAGTGTTTATAGGGAGTTGAAGCAATCTCTGATAGACATGGAATCCCTTTTCAAATTGCAGAAAAACAAAGTCAGTATCAGAAATGCAGAAAAACCGCTCATGCTTCCAGAGCACATCCCCTGTGAGATCAAATTTGAAAATGTTTCCTTTGGATACGATCCGCAAAGATTGATTTTGAATAAAGCATCTTTCACTATTCCTGCCGGGTGGAAAACTGCAATAGTAGGTCCTTCTGGAAGTGGGAAATCTACCGTTCTAAAGCTGGTATTCCGGTTTTATGACCCGCAAGAAGGCCGTATTCTAATTGACGGTAAAGACATTCGGGAGCTAGACATCGAATCTCTTCGAAAAGCTATTGGCGTGGTCCCCCAAGACACTCCTCTTTTCAATGATACCATCTGGGAGAATGTAAGATTCGGAAAGATATCCGCAACGGATGAGGAAATCAAGAAAGCTATCGTCAAGGCTCAACTCGAATCACTGATTGAAAAACTACCTAAAGGACGCGAAACAGTAGTAGGAGAGAGAGGACTGATGATAAGTGGTGGAGAAAAACAGCGGCTAGCTATTGCTCGTGTTTTACTGAAAGATACCCCCATCATGTTTTTCGACGAGGCTACGAGTGCTCTTGACACTCACACTGAGCAAGCTTTATTGAAAACAATCAAGGAGAACTTTGCGGGCCGCACCAAGACTAGCATTTACATTGCACATAGACTGAGAACAATAGCTGATGCGGATAAAATCATTGTTTTGGAAAACGGACAGATCAGAGAAGAAGGAAGACATACCGAATTACTTTCCAGACCAAATTCCCTTTACAAAGAGCTCTGGAATATCCAGGAGAACTTGGAAATGTTGGAAGAAGAACTAGACCAAGAAATGAGAAACGAGGTAAAAAGAGAAATGTAAATAACGTCTTTGCATAGATTACATAAGAATATTCGGAAAAACAGAAACGTTATCTTTGTAACTGTGAACGGCTAGCCATTTGACTCGATGCTCAAAAGTAATTAATTAAATGCGAAGATCCAATATTGAAAAAAAAATGACCCACTTTTTCATTAGTTCACTTTGGTTAAGAGAGTAGTCTCTCTTCTAAAGATTCGTTCCCTTGTCTAGTATCTCCCAAGTGCTCTACAAATAAAAAGTATTCAGAATCAATCCAAATGTGTGGTGTTTTAGGTATTGCATTGGCTAATCAAACCAGCGCAGTGGCTCCAGAACTATTTGATGGATGTCTTTTTCTTCAACATAGAGGTCAGGACGCGGCCGGAATAGCCACCTGTGGACAGCGTGGTAGACTCTATCAATGTAAAGGTAACGGTATGGCTCGTGATGTTTTCACACAACATAGAATGAATGGCCTAGTTGGATCTATGGGTATTGCACACCTGCGTTATCCTACGGCTGGGTCAAGTGCAAACTCCGAAGCCCAACCATTTTATGTGAACAGTCCCTATGGTATCTGCCTAGGTCATAATGGTAATTTGGTGAATACACTGTCGTTAAGACGCTACATGGACGAAGACGTTCACAGGCACATCAACACTGACAGTGATTCAGAGCTATTATTGAATATTTTCGCTTCCGAGTTGGAAAAACACAATAAATACAGAGTTAACAATGATGATATCTTCCATGCGTTGGAAGGTGTATATCGCTTGTGTCGTGGAGGTTATGCGTGCGTTGGAATGCTAGCCGGTTATGGTATGATCGGATTCAGAGATCCTAATGGTATTAGACCATTATTGATCGGAGAAAGAACAAACACCGATGGCAGCAAAGACTACATGCTGGCATCAGAAAGTGTCGTTTTGAAAGCCCATCATTTCAACACTTACCGTGACTTGAATCCAGGTGAAGCAGTTATTGTGCCCAAAGATTGCGGCAAAGAAAAGCCTGAATTTAGACAAGTTGTTCCAATCAACTGCTATAGACCAGATCTATTCGAGTATGTCTATTTTGCGAGACCAGACAGTGTTCTTGATGGAATTTCAGTTTACCACACGAGACTGAGAATGGGTATCAAGCTTGCGGAAAACGTCTTGAAGCAGATTAAACCTGAAGATATAGATGTGGTTGTTTCTGTACCAGATACTGCACGTACTTGCGCTCTCGAATGTGCTAGTGCTCTCAAGAAACCATATCGTGAGGGTTTTGTTAAAAACAGGTATGTCGGCAGAACGTTCATTATGCCAAATCAAAAAGAGCGTGTTTCCTCTGTGCGGAGAAAACTCAATCCAATGGACTCTGAATTCAGCGGCAAACGAGTTTTGATTGTTGATGATTCCATCGTGAGAGGCACAACCTCTAAGGAGATTATAAGCATGGCTAAAGAGGCTGGTGCTGAAAAGGTCTACTTCGCATCTGCTGCTCCAGCGATCCGATTCAACCACATATACGGTATCGATTTAGCAGATACTAAACAACTGATTGCATACAATAAATCTACTGAAGAAGTTAGTGCTGAGCTTGGCTGCGACAAAGTTATTTATCAATCATTGGAAGATTTGATTGATTGCTGTAAAACAGATAAAATTCAGAAATTTGAAGTTGGTGTTTTCACCGGTAATTATGTGACAGGTGTTGAGGATGGTTATCTACAAGAATTGGAAAGGGTTCGGGCTCTAAATAAGGCAAAGCTGAACGATCTCAAAGCCGACGTCGATATCGGCCTCTATAATAGTGCAGACTACCAAGATTAAACAATTATCGAAGGAAATTCAGCTAGTGCATTATGTATCATAATCGAATCTGCCCTTTATTAATAAAAATATACACTCAATAAACAACTTTATAGATTCTAGAAGCCAAGTTTATGACATCTATTCAAGAATTTTTTTTTCTGGGAGTTTCTTAAATTCAAAATTTCATGAACGTTCCGACGGAAGAATGCGAATCAACTCTGACCAATGTCTGAAAATATATGGAATGACTTATTAGACGCAAATAGACCAACACCATCAGAGAATGAGACGACTATTATCATATCAGCTCAAACTTCATCGGTTTTGAAAACTTGCATGAAGCTTATTTTTGGGATTTCCCTAAATGATGTAACTCTTGATACAGTTAGTTACACATGTAAAGTAGTCCCTAATATGACAAAAAATGGTGATCCAATAACCTTACACATTTATACCGTTGCGCTTCCCTTATCAGAGCCCATTTTAGATTCTCTTCGAATATTCTTTGATGGCAATTCCACAGCTTACAAATGGGTTTTCTTACTTGACTGGGTACATTCCGATAAGAAGACGTGGATCAAAGATCTTTATACATCATTTACTATACTTGAAGACAAAAACATGCATTGGGTAACGGAGGGATCTTGTTCTGTCATTTGCGGCAATGCTGAACACATACAGTACCTTGAAAGAGCATCGCCTCACTGGAATTCTTATAAAATAGAGTTTGTTACTCAAACACTGAGATCATTTTGTCTTTTAAAAGCTTGCGGATTATTCTCCCTTTCTGAAGGCATGAACGACCAATTTGCTCTCGAAATACTAAGGATATTACTTGCAGAAGAAAGAATAAGGCCGTCTGAGTTCATTGAACTAGAGAGTTTGTTTATCCCGTATAGATCAGATAGCGTGGGGAAAATCAAGACATTGAATGAAGAGTTCCCAGTCAACGAGGTTCTTAGCCAATTGTTCATCAAAGGAAAATACGAAAATATAGTTCCTGGTGAAGTTACGAAATCTCAAGATGATGAGGACACGAGCTCTCCTAGCATCTCACATGACCTCAAGTTTGAGGTCGATGTTCAAAAGGAGCTCGCTGCACTTTATGAAAAGCAAAAAGTCTCTATGAGAAGTGAAACAAATTTTCATAAGCCGCTACCAGAGGACTACAATAATATTTTCACATCATATGAAGATTAACTACTACAACAGAATCATTAGCTTCGAACAACTGTCACAGAATTTGTTGGTGAACTTTTTAGATACCATCGTACAAAGGAATCAATTTAACAACTCGAAGTTACAAAAAATTTTACGGGCATCGTCGAGACAGGTGAACCAGCATATCAACAACTGGAGTTATTGTAAAGCTTTCTTCACTGCATATTTTTGCGCTATTATTTTAAAGAAAAAATTGGGAAGTTTGTTACCTGCATAGGTCTCGACGCACCGCTAAAGGACTTTTTTTCGTGAGATAACCTATTTGCTGAGCTTCATTAGTGATTCAAAATAGAAGAGGTAAAGCTAATTCCTTCGATAAAATTACCGTATATGACAGCTGAGCTGTCTGATAAAATACCACCTAAGAGTGCGTCTACTGATATCGAAGGTGAGGGTATTACATCATTTTTTGAGACGAACAAGAGCAACCAGAGTAGTATTGAAGTATCTCAAGATACTTGCAAAGAAGATACCTCCTTCAGATCCCGCGTTGCAAGACTTAGTATATGTGAGGATGGTAATTCAAAGGCCGTAATTATGCAAAACCTCCAAAATAATGTTTCAGAAGAAGCGATAGATGATGGCAACAATGTTCGTCTGAAGACAGGTTCTAAAAGAAGAAGAAGGAGATCCAGTGCAGTATCAGCTCCGACTTTGGGAAATTCAAGTGGGAGTAGCAGTAGTATATCGTCCACATCTTCCATCACAGTCCCTAAAAAGAAGAAAAAAGCATTACAGCCTGCTTTTTTAAGGATCAATAAAAGAGCTGTCAAAAAGAGAGTATCCATGAAAGATTTACGTGATCTTGTACTTTATGTTTTTCAAGACACTAACAACTCTCCTTCATGGCTACAAATTGATAACCGAGCGTCGGTGAAAAAAATGATCGTTCTCTTTGTACCCGGCTTACAGCCAGAAGATTTCGGTCTTCCTGAGGGATCTCGATTTAGTGATCATGAAGATCAATTACAATCACTACGTCTTACTTCTTTAGAGGACGAATCGTTGAAAGATGGCTTCCAGTGTGCTCCACTCTCCGCACCAGGCTCGAAGAGCTCTCTTTTTAGCGCTTACAATTCATTTGTGAACGTAGGGCTTTCTAAAAAAGAAAAGGAAGACCGGAAAGAAGAATTAAGCAAGAAAAAAATTACATTGACAGATTTGATATGCTCACTTGATCAGTTAATTGAAAATGAGTATCCAATACATTTGGAGACGTTAGGTATCTTTGGGGAGACAAAAGCAGCTTTAATTCGAAAGCATGTTGAGGATGGTGACGATTGGGTTAATACTAAAAAGTTTGACCACAACGGGTCACACACTTTCGCATTGGACTGTGAAATGTGTATGTCGGAGGATGGTTTGGTTTTAACGAGAGTAAGCATTGTTGACTTTGATAACAACCTTGTATACGATAAACTTGTGAAGCCAACAGTTCCTATAACGGATTACTTAACAAAATACAGTGGCATAACCGAAGAAAAACTCCGTGGCGTCACGACAACATTGAAAGATGTACAAGAAGATATTCTTGGCATGATAAGCCAAGATGACATTCTCATAGGTCATTCCCTCCAATCGGACCTCAATGTTCTGAAATTAAGGCACCCACGGATTGTTGATACCGCACTCATCTACGAGCATAAAGCGGGCCCCCCATTTAGGCCCGCCCTGAAATACTTGGCTTCAGAATACCTCAATACGCGTATTCAATGCGATGATGGAAAGGGTCATGATTCTTTTGAAGATGCAAGAACATGCATGGAATTAACAAAACTCAAAATTGTGAACGGTTTGGCTTTTGGAGTTGGTATAAACACAGAAAATTTGTTTCACAGACTGGCAAGGCATGGGGTAAGGTCTATGTGTTTAAATGATTATGCGCCCAAACGGAGCTCACTAAATGTGAGTGAGGATATGGAAGTGAACGTGAGGTGCCAAAATGACGATGAAATAGTGGAACATATTACACAACGTATTAACGATTATAGCTTATTTGTGGGTAGGTTGAGGGATCTAGAGTATGCACGGAAATTTGCGGTGCCACCTCCTTCTATTGATGTATCCGATTTAGCTGATGCTCGTGAAAATTTGGGCAAGAGAATAACGAGTATATATGAAGGTTGTCCTGCATCGACGATTATATTGATATGTTCGGGAACTGGAGATACCAGAGATTGGATTAAAATCATGTCAGATTTGAATAAACTAAACAGAGAGGATAGGATTGAGGAGAAAAAGAAGAGAGAGGAAGAGATTCATAAAGCTGTTTTCAAGGCAAGGGACGCCATTTCTCTTCTAACAATAAAACAGGAGAACTCGGAATCGGCTTGACAATAATCATGTAATTTTTCAAATAATATTTAACGACAATATACAAAGGCATCTAATCTAGTTTAACGTCTCCATCGGCGTCTTGGTTAGCCTTTTGGTCTTCAGAGCTTTGAATTTCCGAATTGTTAGATATTTCAGGCTCAGTAGATAAACCAGTCGCAGCAGTCTCTTTTTCTTTGACGGCCGCCGCATCTGAGCTTGAAAATCCAGGAATTGATTCCTCTGCCCCGACCGCACCTCTAATATCATCCACTGTTAGACCATCAGTAGTCTCAGCGCCGTTGGCAGCGCTACCAGTTTCGCCGATGTTGTCAACCTTCCTAGTTCGATCGTACAAGGTAAGCTCGAGAACGTCATCAGTGCTATCGTCGAGGTCCTCCCATTGTTTATTTTCAGCCGGCTGCCATGTTTTATACTGGAAAGAGTATTTGTCTTCTTCAACATTATCTGAATTAGCAGTTTTATCCAATGATTGTGATTGTAGAGGCCGTCTAGGTGTCAACCAGTCATATTTCCAAAACTTTCTGTTACTTTGTGCGAATGACGTACTTGTCAAACGGTTAGCTCTTGATATCAGAGCCTCCGCTTGCATTTTATGTCTGCTTCTCTCTCTAGATTTGGGTTGGCTTCTAGCTGCAAAACATGACTTGAAGCGGTACCAGCATACGAATCACACGAAACGGTATTTTGCCAACATCATATATATTGAGACCATGATTAATTCACACTATGCTAATACATAAAAAAAATATGTAAGCGCCAAACGAGGCTCAGTGCAGCATATCTACATATATTTTGCGTACCACTCTAACATTCTTTCAGGATGCTCCCCAAAATAGTTGTAGCCGTCAAAATGCCTTGTGGTACCATAAATCCAGAGAGCTCTTTTTCCTTACCACCTAAAAGATCATAAGTTGTTTGGACGTCTTCCGGAAGAGTCCATGAGTCATCGTGGACCTGAGAAATTAGAGTTGGAATGGTGACTGCCGGCGCAAAAGGATGTGGACCCCATTCGGCAGTCGCAAACCCGCCTAATTTTCGTTTCTCACTGTCGATCAAATCAGAAAACTCAGAGAGACCTTGCGACTTGTAGAAATTGTCTGTTAAGTAACACACAGTACAGGGTTGGGGTGCCACCATACATTTCACATTGGCAAAGGGTTCAGGGAACCGTGCAATCGCTTCAAATTGCGCATTGGCCCCCATGCATCTGCTCATCAAACTCACCGTCATCTTTGAGAAGACAGGATGCGCATCGACCCATTGCTTCACACCGACGCTGTCTTTCCATTCATGACGGCCAACCCCACACACGTGACCATCACCTTTGTCACTTTCACCGTGGTTACGCTGATCGTAACAAATAACATTGTACCCCGCCTCGATCATAACCTTATATTCTGGCAAAAAGTGGACTTCAAAGTCACTCATCGTGCTGAATTTCCCTACATGACCAGGGTGACCATAGCGGTTGAACATCATAGGATGGTTACTGATAATTAATTTATTGGAGCCTTTCGAAGGTATGAACCAGCCTTTTAGATGGACGCCGTCAAATGATGGAAAAGTGATTTCTTTGAATTCAAGTCCATATTCATCTGGCGTGCGCATGATAGGCACCCGGATTGACCGGACCCACATCTGGGCCTGTTGCTTGATCAATTCTAATTGCTCGGTAGTTGGTTGCTTTTGTGTCGTTGGATATGAGTGATAATGAATTTATAGTGTTTTCTATTCACTAGAAACTGGATATATGATCCAGAATGGAGATATTATATATGTTTCCAATCATTTATTTTTACTCCCTTACGTACCAATAGAATATATGCAGATGCTGGATAAAACAGTAGCGTCGCGAGCTGAGTTTGCGGAAGGAAGTCCGTCGCGGTCGACAAACTTGTCATTAGTTTTCAGTGGATGTAATACGGTCTGCATATGAGAACCTGATACTGGAGGAACTGCGGAGATAATTATGCGGAAGAAGCGCGTTTGCGGAGATAAATGTGCTGGAAAAAGCCAGTTGCGGAGATAGTTGTGCCCAGGTAATTAATCGCGGAGAAACGCATTCTTAATACTGAGGGATTAACAAAACGTGGCGCATAGATCTATTTGAACTGCGCATTATTAAGGCTGCACCTACCACTGATGTTTTCATCTTCCTGAGTGGATGTAAAACCCATTAGAGCCTTTCTCGAGCGGTTAAAAAAATTGGACGAGTCCGGAATCGAACCGAAGACCTCTCCCATGCTAAGGGAGCGCGCTACCAACTACGCCACACGCCCAAGTATGTAATGGGCGAGAAAGCGTACAGTATAGGAGCACATCGCAAAGCACATGAGAAGGTTTTAAAGCTCTTGACTTTGTTCTTCTTTCGAGGTTGTGAGTCGAGTTTGTCCGTAAAACTATGCAGTTAATACCCTTCTTGATGGAATATTCTAGTCGAAGTAGTATTTTAAGAGAATGGATTCATTACCTGGATGGCAATCAACAATGCGCTAGTAACCAGGATGCCTTCTATGATGAACATCGCTTCTTACGATTATTCTAAAGCATAACTGCATGTAAGAACAACTGTTTACTGCTTTGGATGAAATAAGTGAAGTAAGCAACGAAAGGGGAGTCCTTTGATCCAAACTTGCAACTATTATTTGTAAGAAAAGAAATGGCTGTCAAGAAGAAGACTGGCCAGCCTAAGGGAGATTTGAGTAACGAAGATGATGCATACAATGCCATTTTCAGCGGAAGCTTCGGCTCTTTAGAGATCGGAAACTACATTGGATCAAATGAAGGACAAACAGAACACTTACCAGATGCCATAGATTTTGAAGACGAGGATGAGCTTGCAGACGAAGAATTACCTGACGAAGAAGAACCCACCAACATAGCAAATAATTTGCCAGATGAAAATGAGGAGGACTACATGGACATGATGAGCCAGGGTGCTATAATTGCCGATCAAAGTGGGACATTTGAAGAGGGGAATAACACTCTTTTTATGAGTGTGGGAAGTCAAGAGACAGGATTTCCTGAGGAGCACGCTGCGTTTAGCGACTTCGATGATGCTAATCAGCAAGAAGTGGATGAGCAGCAGAGACAAAGAGAGTCTGAGCGTATTGCCAGAGAAGAAAAGGAGCTACTACGTTATTATTTTCCGAAATTTAGAAAAAATCAAACTTTGATGTTGACAAATGTTGTGCCACGTCAGATAGCAAACTACCAATGGCAGAGAGAGCTTTACTTAACGAACAGACAGTTGAGGCCTTTTTTACCTCTCAAATTGAAGATAGAAGTCCAACCAGATACTAGACGTTTGCTTAAATCAAAAGGTAAAAGCTGGCAGTCAAATTCGGATTCTTACCTCCAGAAGAAGCCCGGCATTAGAGTTGTTTCTTTGGAAGAAATGTATCCAGATGAGAAAGAGCAGATAAAACAAGAAAAAAATGAGGATACGATTCCTGAAGACTTACTAGTTGTCGCAAATGAATGGGATTACGATAAAATCATTGGTGAATCGTGCGATGAATCTGAACACATTCCAATTCCTTCAGCGACGAGCAAAAAGATCATACAATCTCAACTACAGGAGGATAGAAAAGACTGGGAATGGAATGAAGAAGAAATCATCGAAGGGAAGGTCGATCAAATCAAGGTTCCTTTAGACATGAACGATGAAAAGCTTCTTTTCGTAAAAGATAAATCATCAGAAGCCCCATCGTCACGTAACAACGAAAGTGTTCTAATACCCTTCAATGAAAAAACTTTACTCAAGAAGTTCAATATTTCGAATGACGACAAGTATAAAATCCTTAAGGAAAACTACCAAACGAAGATTCGCTCCACAATTTCAAATCTTAGCATTGAACACTCACAACCTGCTACAAGACTACAATCACCATTCTACAGGGTTTCACTTCCTAAGGGTCAAGTAAGGCATTTCCATAGGCCAAACTTTGGAGCTCATATTCGTCCTGGTACCAACATTGTCTTTAGCAAAATAAAGAATCGGAAGCGGAAGCGAGATAAAGGGAAAGATATAAAAGAACTATTCGCGAGGAGTCAGGACTTGACTGTAGGAGATAGTGCTCCAATATTTCTAATGGAATATTCTGAGGAGACCCCAGTAGCATTATCAAAATTTGGGATGGGAAGTAAATTAATTAACTATTACCGTAAAACGGACGATAAGGATATGTCTAGGCCGAAATTACCAGTTGGTGAAACCTACGTTTTGGGCGTTCAAGATAAGTCCCCTTTTTGGAACTTTGGGTTTGTGGAACCTGGAAATGTTGTCCCTACTCTTTACAACAATATGATAAGGGCACCCGTATTCAAACATGAAGTTTCTGGCACTGATTTTTTGCTTGTTAGAAGTACCGGTAACGGGATGGGGAATAGATTTTATTTGAGAAGCATTAACCATCTATTTACAGTCGGCCAGACTTTTCCAGTTGTTGAAGTTCCCGGACCAAACTCAAGAAGAGTTACTTCTCTGGGTAAAAATAGGTTGCGTATGATTGTCTATCGCATTTTAAACAAGTCACCTGAGCATCGGCTGCTTGTTAAGCAAGTTGCCAGACATTTCCCTGACCAGAACGATATGCAGAATAGACAGAGGTTAAAAGAATTTATGAAGTACCAACGCGATGGTGATGATCATGGCTTTTGGAAGCTCAAAGAAACTGAAGTGTTGCCTGATAATGAAAATGTGAAAAAAATGATCATACCCGAAGATGTTTCTCTAACAGAATCTATGTTCCAAGGCCAGCAATATCAAGAAGACACCGATTTCTATAATTTTGATGAAAAGCTTCGAAAATTAGAAGAAAATCTCATTCCTTGGGCAGTAACGAAAAACTTCTTAAACGCTACTCAAATGCGTGCAATGGTTCAAATTCACGGTGCTGGAGACCCTACTGGATGTGGAGAAGGTTTTTCATTCTTAAAGACTTCCATGAAAGGTGGATTCACACGGTCTGGAAATGAGAGTGGTCAACCTCAAGCTACTGGTGGACACAGTTATAATGTAGCACAGCAACAAAAAGCATATGACGAGGAAATTAGTAAGACATGGTATACACAGGCTAAAAGTTTGAGAGTTTCCAATCCTTTCGAAGAAATGGACGATCCAGATGTGGTAAACAGAACTAACAAAAAGGTCAGGTCACATAGAGACGATCATAAAGTTTTGAAAATAATTCGCAAAAAAAGAGATGACAACGGTATAATCCAAAGACAAACAATCTTTGTCAAAGATCCCCGAGTAATACACGGCTATTTAAGAGCATATCAAAAGAAAAGAGAAGAAGCTGAAGCCAATCTTGGTTTAGAAGAACTCATGAATGATAATATCGATTTAGTAAGCGGCGGAAACGTAGAAGAGAAACAACTCAAGCAAAAGAAGCTCTTAGAGGAACAGCTAGCACGCCTACAGAAATCCCAAGAGAGAAGACAGGCCAGAAAGTTGGCTAAAGAAAAGAACAAAGATGGGAAAATTACCAAGGCCAAAAATACCACGAGAAGATGTGCGACTTGCGGAATGGTTGGCCATATTAGAACAAACAAGTCATGCCCGATGTACAATGGAGGTGCAAACGCTAGCATAGCCAACCCATCAACCCCTGCTTCAGCATCAACTCCAAATGTTCCACCAGATAACTTGGTGCTATGATGCGAGATGATCGAGCTATATAAAGATGAGGCGGCTTTACAATTTTATAACTTATACGTGCTTATATATGCAAAATTGTTGCATCACTACACATTTCTTCAATTGTTTCATAATCAGAATTGTACCCAACGTACGCGACGTATCCCGGTTCTCCCTTGTCTTCGTGAACTGGGTAATGCTTGTGAGGGACATTTAGGTTCTCCTTTATACAGAAGGAAACGTGCTGATCATTAATGTCATAGTCCCTAGTAATTCTTTTGACAATAGTCTTCAACTCGCCTCTCTTGTCGCAGCTTGGACCGCCAACTGCGAACAGCTTGATAGCAGATGAGCCCTTGCCTAGGGGCTCTGTCACAGGTGTACAGTGGAACCAGTCGTAATGAATCTTCGTCGAGTATTTGAAATATTCGACTGCTCCAATTAGAACTAGGCCAACCATTATGTAGTAGAGCAGTGTTAGTACCTGTGGAGTACGTTTTACCATTTTTATTAGTGTTCTGGCTGTTATGAGGAGACTTCTGACCTTGCGACGATTAACAGTTAAATTTAAACGGTGAAGCAGAAAACACGTGACCAGACTACGTTTGAGCTCATCCCGAAGCTGGCATTCGTAAAAGGTTCAATACTGCAAAGAAAGCACCATGTACCATAAGAAACAGTGAATATCTCAAAGTCATATTTTAGTTATAAAAATATTGGTATATAAACCTCTAATTGATCTGGTGGTAGATTAGGAGAATCTTTAAAGAGCATAATCACCTTGCACCCAGTCATTTACCATTCCCAAAGCATGTTCAGGAACGTCAAATGGAACCATATGGCCACCACCGTAGATTCTCAAGAAGGTGAAGTGCTTGTAGTTTTTCACCTCACCCGCTTTTTCACCAGTGATGCTGGAAACCCAGTCTCGAGACTTCTCAGCTTGAAATTCGTCGCTGTACTTCCATGGCAAGACTTCAGTCCAGGCTTGGTTACCCAGCCAGTTGCAAATGAAATCTTTGTCACCGGCGTAAATCAAAACTGGTAAATCTTGGTTTAGCAAATTACTAACTGCTTTTTGATATGGTTTCATCCAATCACCGGCAAAAAGGAAGTTTCTGTTGATATCAAAGTTACAAGATTCATACTTGTCAACTTCAGCACCAACTGCTTCCTTAACAATGTCAAGATTGAGATATTCTTCCATATATTTCATTTCGTCGTAGCATAGCTCTCCCTCACATTCCTTGCGCATATCGTAGACATTCTTTCCAGTTCTTTGGTATGGGCCCATTTGCGCATTGTTACAGTAAATAGTAGCGGGAACACAAGTCCAAATTGATTCAGATTCGTAACAGGATTCAATCAAACTCAAACAACGAGGCAAAGAGTCTAGCATACCTTCACATTCATCTGGTTCCAAAACGGAAGGTTCACCACCCTCACCACATGCCATTGGTTCGTAGAGAGGGTATTGAGACAAAGGATCGGTCAAACCGTTACCAATCAAAACGGACGTCAAATTGAAGTATCTTTCTTCGACGGGATGAGAGAGAATTTCAGAAGCAAAGACAGGAATATAATGACCGGCATAGGATTCACCAGCAATGTGAAAGTCTTGGCCAGAAGCATATTCTGGGAATTGCTTGAAGAACAGTTGCAAGAATGCATACACATCCTTACCTGCAGCTACAGTGTTGGAAACACCGCTACCGGAAGAGTAAGAGTATCCAACGTTAACAGGTTGGTCCAGGAAAATCACAGATGCGTTGTTGTTCCAGGAGTAGGGATTGTGGACAGGCTCAATTTCGGGACCAATAGAAGAAGGACCCAATTCGAAAAATTGGCCGGTGAGTGAGGAACAGCCAGGACCTCCATTTAGCCACAGAATGACAGGGTCGTTCTTGGGGTCGTTCCTACTCTCGAAGAACCAGTAGAAAAAGTGCTTGTCGTCCTCTTCAACGTCAAGGTAACCAGTGTATTGTTTCACACCGGGGTCGACACCTAGTACCTTGGGGTTCTTAATCTTGTTCACCCGAAGTTTGTAGGCAGAGGTTTCCTGAACAACAAAGTCCCATTCAGTCTCCGGTCTTTTGGTGACCTTGGTCTTTGGTTTAGTGACAAATTGTAGCTCAGAAACAGCTTGTGGGAATAAAAGGCTCATTTCACCCCATACTTGCTTAAGCTCATCTGAAAGAGACCCAAGTACTTCGGACTTATCCATTCCAAGGGCGTCTATGGCCTTATCAAGTAGTGAGCTGGCTTTGAAAACGCTTTGGACGGATGCGCCGCTCACCGAGCCGGCCATTGAAGCTCCGAGCAGCCCAGCAGCTAAGTTGCTTATCTTCATATCTAGAGTTCGAGAATTGCTACTGAAGTATAGATTCCACTACCTTCAGTGCTTATGGGGTTTAACAAGAATATTCAAGAACAGAAACTTTGCCATGAAGGATGTTGGTATTTAGGGGATGTCAGGGAGGGCCGCGCTGGGGGGCCGCCAGCCATGCCGCCCGCGCGAGCGGGCAAAACATAAACACTTTTCCGTTACCCGACGCAAGTGCAAAAAAACGGACAACGAGAAACTTGGTCCAAAAAAATACCCGGGGGGTTGGGAGCCGCTGGACAGCGGGAGTCCATCTAAACGCCGTCTTAAATCCGTGATCGAGACATGCAACAGCGGCTTCGAAGATCACGTGCATTACTCCAATTGCGGTGCAAGGATGAAGGGGTATGGGTGACACCGTACACCACAAGTGCACGGATGGAAATTAATGGGGGTACGGGTGTAATCTGTGGGGTACGGGTGACATGCTCATGTTTGCAGCCATTCCCGTTATTGCCGAAATCCCGTTCTCGTTGAGCGGCCTTAATCTCTCTCAGCACATGACGTCTATACGCCGGGAGGAATACAGGAGCTGCGCCTACGTAAGCTACAGAGCGAATCCGTAATCTGTTACCCGGGGCGGCATAGCGCGGCGTCCAACCGATCGGCCAAAACGAACCTCTCCAATTCCGAGGGCAATGGACCGGACGCGCTGCGCTTTGGCAGCATTTCTTCCTCCTTTGCCACCGTTTTTTGTAGGCCGCAAGACGCCCTCCATCAAAAACATAAGGGCAACTGCAAAGTGGCACACAAAGGCAGTTAATCGAACAATGAAAAACCAGCCTCCAGAGATACTCCCCACGTCAATTCCCGTGCCGACTATCCTCGTACAAACTTCGTCATACATTTGGTTCTACCTGTACACATGTTTCAAAAAACTACCGGGGACGCAGTACATCATATCATACGTGCGGAAGTCGCATCAGGACGATCCTTACCGCACGATGGTTGAGATCGTGCTGATAATCTACGGGATCATCTACTTCCTAGGGAAGCCTAGCAAGAAGGGCCAGCAGCGCGGACCCGAGCTTACGTCACGCGAGGTCGAGAGTTTGCTCGAAGAGTGGGAACCAGAACCATTGGTTCAAACCGACGACCGTAATGCCTGGCGTCTCCAGAAAATCCCGGTGGTGCATGCGACTCCCACTGACAAGTACGTGGATTTGACGCGCAATGATGACCGTGAGGTTTATTCGAAAGTGCTCAATTGCGCCTCGAACAATTTTCTCCAGATATCACGCGACGCTCGTGTTCTCGAGGAGGTCAAGCGCACTATTAAGAACTATGGGGTGGGCTCCTGTGGTCCTGCTGGGTTTTACGGAAACCAAGATGTGCACTCTAACCTTGAATACGATCTTGCGCGTTTCTTTGGCACAGAGAGTGCCGTTCTTTATGGTCAAGATTTCTGCGTGGCTGCTTCCGTCATCCCTGCTTTCACGAAGCGTGGTGATGTGATTGTAGCAGATGATCGTGTCAGCGTGTCATTACAAAATGCTCTGCAACTGAGTAGGTCCACTGTTTATTATTTCAAGCACAATGACATGGAGTCCCTTGAGGATTTGCTACGTGAATTGACAGAGCATGAAAAAGAAGAGAACCTGCCCGCTCTCCCCCGTAAATTCATCGTAACAGAAGGTTTGTTTCACAACCTGGGAGATATTGCGCCCTTGCCAGATCTTGTAAGGTTGAAAGAAAAGTACAAATATCGTTTGTTCGTGGATGAAACATTTTCACTAGGTGTTCTCGGTAACACTGGCCGCGGTATCACAGAACACTTCAATTTGAAGCGTGAGACCGCTGTTGATATTACTGTGGGGTCAATGGCCACCGCATTTGGCTCTTCAGGAGGGTTCGCTCTTGGTGATCACGTCATGTCTCATCACCAACGTATAGGTTCCTTCGCGTACTGTTACTCGGCGTCTCTGCCCGCATACACCGTCAGATCTATGTCTCAGATGCTCGGCATGCTCGAGCAGGACAGTTCTGCCGTAATCCATCTGCATGAACTCTCCGCCTCGATGCACTCGTTCTTCAAAGAAGACACCGAGCTCGCAAAGTATATCGAGGTCACCTCCTGTCCCGCATCCTGCATTTTGCATTTCAGACTCACGGCAGATTTCAGGTTGCACAAATTTGGCTCTTCAGAGGAGCAGATTTTCGCTGAGATATCCGCCCTACAGAGCAAGAATATCAGCAACAAATTCATAGAGGCTTACGAGCAGGAGGACAAATTCCTACAATCCATAGTCGACACGGCCCTCGCCGACCACAATGTCCTCATCACTCGCAATACCATTGTGCTAAAACACGAGACACTGCCCGTGACACCCAGCCTCAAGTTCAGCTGCAACGCCCTCATGACTGAGCAGGAACTTCAAGACGCCTGCGTCGCCGTTAAAAATGCTGTACTCAAGTGCTGCGCCTAATCCTTTATCGGCTTTATAGCCACAGTATGCACTCCCATGTAGACCTAAATGAACAAGCAATGAGTCACTGTCTTAGCCATTTGATTTTGTTTTTTTTTGCACTCTATTTACATTTTACTTTCTCACACCTCGCTTCCTCGTTCTTAAGCCTTTGTTTTTCGTTCTCGAACTTTATCTTGGCGAAACTTCACAAACGTACAAAACGCCATCATCGAGGCTCAGTTGGTCTGGAGACGAAAAAATCGAGGTCAAATGGATATTAGCATAAACATACGCCAACCACTTTTCGAAGTAGTGTTTTTTTGAGAAGGCATGGGATTGTTTAGAAAATCGAGTAATAGCTCAAGTAGCTCGGGTGGTCATCAACCAGATGTCAAGTTGACAAAAGAAGATAGAGAGAATTTCAAAATTCGCACTGCTTCCGTTCATGATCCAATCTTGGAAGCTGTGCAGGAAGCGCAACCATTTGAACAGGCTGCTGACGCGCTTCAAGAGGACCCAAACAGACGGTCTTACTACTCCAATGGTGAAAATGGCCAACATCTGCGTGATGTCTTCGGACAGCCCATCAGACAGCCTGACGTCTCCAACCCCACACGGGCCAGAGATGAGAGACCACTCGACACTATCAGAAGTTTTGAGTACTCGATCTCGGGAGATCCATCGTGGTCGCAACGCCTTGAGACCCAGCAGTATGGGTTTCGTGTGAGGCCCGATTTTCCTACCTTTGGTAACGGTAATCCATATGCTATGACTGGCGATCAAGGTGCGGCCATGCCGTCCTCTGCTTATGCCACACAGGAGCAGGCCATCTACCAAGCCCCAGTTCCCGTTGAAGAAGGTAAAAAGAAGAAGAAGAGAGGATTGTTTGGTAGGAAAAAGAAGGATTGATCAAACAGCGTGATAGAAACAGAACGATGCACGATCGAGTCGTGAAACGAAGATTGAACGGTTACAGAGAAGAACGAAAATGAATAACAGTGGGGCAAGTTCCCCGTATCTGCTAATTTTATGCTACATAACGTCTATAGGATACCCAATGAGAAGGTTATAATCACACCCTTTAATTTGCTTTGTAGTTGTGCGCCAGTTTCGCCGCACCTTTGTTGTCATGTGACTAGATCACCAGCTCTTTTAGAAAGTGAAACTTATGATACTTTTTATCTGATAAAATTTTTTTCAAGATCATCTCATCGCCCGCTGGAGCCCAATATCGCAAATGATGGAAAGCAAGAATAGAAGGAGAAACAATCGGAGTCTAGGATCCTCTATACAATTGGCTAATGTTCTTGGCTCTGGTGCAAACAAGATCAAGAAGAAAATCAGAGATATCGAAAGGTTGTTGCAAAGAAAAAGAGATACATTGCCAGACACAGTGCTCATCGAGAAGGAAAGAGCACTAGAAGCGCTCCAATTTGAATTGAAAAATGCTGAAACCAGACAAAAGATCAAAAAGAATGCTAAGAAGTACCACATGGTGAGATTTTTTGAAAGAAAGAAGGCCATTAGAAGGTATACTCAAGCTCTCAAGCAAGCGCAGGCGCATCCCGACGAAGCAAGCTACAAAGATGCTCTACAAGAACGTGCAATCGATGTATGTTATGTTGTGAATTTTCCAAAGACAGAAAAGTACATAGCGCTTTACCCCTCAGAAAATGACGTTGAGTCGAGGGATGAGAATGTCAAGAGAGGCATTATAAAGACATCCGAGAGGAGAAAAGCGTTCCGCATTGCTGTTACTAAGCAATTACAAGATGGAACTCTTCCCGTGTCTTTGGAAGAGATTTTAGGCGGCAAGAAATTACGCAAAGAAGGAACCGGCATAATGCTTGATACCAAGGTTGTATCTAATGAGAAAAAGCAGCAGAGTGCTTTCGATGAAGATACCCCTGCAAATGACGAAGAAGACGACTTCTTTGAATAAATAACTTCCATACTATGTACATTAGATAGTAATAATATCGCATTTATCACATCAGCTTGTGCGAAAATTCGTAGTGGATGTCCAGGGCATCGTTGATGAGAATAAATTCCAGCTTTTCCCCCTGCAATTCTTCAGGAACCACGAAATCACACCGAACAGACACCTCTCTCTGGTGCTTCCTTGGTTGACATCTCTTTATCATCATCAATTCATCATCTTTATAAGCAATTACGAACCACAGTTCCTTCTGCATTTTGGGGAATCTGTCACACCAAACAGCAAACTCACGATTGTATTTCGGACTCGCGTGCTTGGAGGTAATCACTAATTCGTTAGCTGATGTTTGCGGCAAAACACTGATGTCAACTAGAACAGGTAATCTAGTTGCTTCATTCACAAATTTTTTTGTTTTCTCTTTAGGGACATTCATCTTGCGGGCCAGTTCCTCTAGTTTTCTGGGGCTCATCCGACCAACTTTATCTAACGTTAACTTTTGCACCTTATCTACACGGTGACCTTGTTCATTGAATTCTTTCTCATTAAGTCTAGTTAAGGTCATTCCTGGTAGAGTTGATACAGGATCATCCTCATACCAGCACCCTTGCTTAACACATTGCATAACTTTTATGATAGTCAAAACAGTGTGGAAATATCCCATTTCGCTAGCCACATCAACATATGCCTGTAAAATACGCAGAGTTTGATCCAATACCGATATCGTATCTTGATGGTAATCAGCGATTGGTAAGTCAACACGACTTAAATACGCTTGTAATAGAAGAAATGCTTTAATATGAGGATCCCACATAGGTAGCTCTTGCTCATCGGTAAATGTACTTTCCACCGTGTATCTTGAGCTAGCTGACATTTCAATATTCATGATGATTTCACCGTTCCTTACTGGGAGCTCATTGAACTCGAAAGCCAAAGAGAGCCACTTGAGAACTTCTCTGAAAGTGGCTTTATTATGGATTTGCTTCAGTAACTGCCTTATTGTCTTATGGGAAATATAGTAATAGGATGAAATACTTAAAAAAGGCGTCGGTTCAATTTCGTCTCCCCGTAATATCACACATTGCGAGTCTTTTAAATTTTCTATTGTGGCATCAATGAGTTCACTTAAATGTTTGTTAACACCAAAATCTGAAACGTCGTCAGAAATATCGTAATACGTTGGGTTGTGATGCGCTCTTCTGAACAAAAACGTCCAGCTCAAAAAATCCAAAGCCTCCTGCTTATTGGTAATTGACCCAGAGGATATTTCGGCACCCATATGATCATCAAGCACCTTGTGTAGTGACGATTCAACGGGAAATCCAACGTTCAAGAAATGCTTGTAGAACATCTTTTTGGATTGTTTGGTGTAAACGATTGCGGTACCAGAAGTGTCAAAAGCAGGCCTACCAGCTCTGCCCATCATTTGCAAAATGTCGGTTAAGTCCATATCTCTGTAAGCTTCAATTTTAGCATCATAGAATTGTGTACCCTTTATAATCACTAGGTGAGCGGGTAAGTTAACACCCCAAGCCAGAGTAGATGTAGCAACCAACACTTGAATCCTATTACGTTGGAATAGCTGATGCGATATTGATCTATCTTTTTCCACCAAACCAGCATGATGTAGACCAATCCCAAACTGCAAAGATAATTTCAAAGTTTCATCGGATACCTGCGACAAGTAATACTGAAGTTCTTCTTCATCTTCAATATTCAAGAATCTACGTGGATTTTCTTCCATACCACAGAGATGAATTAAGTCTAACGCAGTTAGCCTTGTTTGACGACGAGAAGCCACAAATATTAAAACGGGTTTGTTTGGCGAATGTTGTTTGATCGCCATGAATGCTGGTTTGTTCATAGTTTTCATCAGAGGACAGAAAGCCAAGTTATCAGGAAAGCCATCAATAAACATTTTCAAAGGAACAGGTCTAACACTTGACGGAAAATTGTAAAGACCGTTATTCTTAACGCCTAACCAACTCGCCATGTCGTAAGCATTAGAGACTGCAGTGGACATACCTAATAATCGTACGGGCTTCTTTGTTTGAGATGAGACGTAGTTCATACGACTGACAATCATCTCTAAAATGGGACCTCTATCACTTGCTAACAAATGAATTTCATCCATGATAATTAAAGATACATCCTGAACAAATTTACGGGTTTGCCAATTACGAGAAATACCATCGAACTTTTCGGGTGTAGTGATTACAATTGTTGCATCTTTAACATCTCTTGGATCTGGGATGGAGTCACCAGTCAATTCAATTACCTTATCTCCAGTTGTGGGAGTAATTCTCTCCCTCCAGTCATCGACTCTTTCACGTACCAAAGCTTTCATAGGAGCAATATAAACAATTTTACTTCCCGGGTATTCTTTGAACGCATGCCACATAGCCAATTCTGCTACCACTGTTTTACCTGATCCTGTAGGTGACCCCACAAACACACTCTCGTTGGTGTTATAAAGAGTGTGAAATGTCATGGTCTGGAGTGGATTAAAGTATTTGAAATGATAAATCGATTGTACAAGTTCGTTGTGCAAAGCAGAAACCGGCAGTGGTCTGAGCCTTTGTAGTTTAGTTTGAAGAGTTTCATTATGGGGCCTAATCAAATGCTGGAATGAAATGGCGTGCGTGGA
The DNA here is from genome assembly GCA_900074765.1 of Lachancea fermentati. Classification (NCBI taxonomy): domain Eukaryota; kingdom Fungi; phylum Ascomycota; class Saccharomycetes; order Saccharomycetales; family Saccharomycetaceae; genus Lachancea; species Lachancea fermentati. Next base: position 1,224,954 of record LT598488.1, on the reverse strand, counting down.
CTGGCTGCCAATCCATACATCTGACACAACTTTAACGACCACTTGAGGTGGCAGCGGATCAGACAAAGGAATCATGAAATCCATTTCATGTGGATTATTAAGCTGTCGCTTATTCAGAATGAATTTATCAAAATGTAAGATTTGAGATTTATCCGATTCTTCGACGAAGACCCAGAAAAATTGGGCATCTCCATGAATTCTGAAATCCCATTGAAAATTGGGCTCTAAAGTAACATGAATGCGCATAACGTTGGCTGTGATTGGAAATATCTCTGCGCCAATGTCAATCATTGGGAAGCGATTTATCATATTGTACAGTCTAGATCCCATTTTCTTATTATGAACTAGTTCACCAAGTTCCTCTGACGACATGTCCAACAAATTTTCCATAGATGGATTCTTGTCTCTGATATGGTGCAAGATGGGTTCGGATAACTCAAATTGACAAAGCGGGTGATCAAATGACCACAATCTTTTCTCGATTGATTTACAAATATCAAGAGTGACTTTTGCAAATTTTCCCCATCTTCTGTTCACACCAATCAAAAACAATGCCCTACAAATCCTTACAGAGTTTTGAGCAACGTAATTTGAATCGGAGAAAAGTGCAGAATCAAATATTTTGGTCTTCGAAATGAATGACTGGAGCAAGATATTTGTTTTTCCTTGCGCTGAATGTATTTCACTACCAATTTGACATTGAACGGCAGAATCCATGAGCTTGGTAAGCTCACCGGCTTCCTCTTCTCGGAATTTCATGTTATCAAATTCGCTGCTCATGCTAATCATGGACATCACGTCCGCCTCGGTAGCACCTGGGTTGCACATTTGATTGAATATCTCCACTGATTCATTCAAGAGGTAAAAATCGGAAGAAATTCTACCCAAGTCCTTAGGAATGAAATGCATCGACGTTTCATCAAAAATAATCATTTGTAGAGTATGCAGTCTCCGCGCAGCGGTCACGATCATTTTCCGTCTTCTTTCATATAGTTGGGGATCATCCCTCAGCTCGTCCCAGTTGATACCATACATGAAAGGATTTTGTTTCATTCTGACATACATGTAAGTGTACCCTAACCACTGGATACCCTCTTCGACGTTAGTTACAGTACCAAGCGATATTTCAGCATTTAAATTGTCAACAAGCTTGGTACCTAGTTTTGATTCGATTGCATGCTGTTGAGTAATCAATGAAACATAATGATCCAATTTGTCTGAGGTGGTACAAAGTATACCTGTTCCATGAGTAGATCCAAATCCCGGTCTACCTGCACGACCGAAAATTTGAATGACGTCTGAGATTCCCAGATCAGTAAAGCCACCTTTCTTTGGATCGTAGACTTGGGTGCCTTTGATAATTACTACATCTGCAGGAAGGTTGACACCCCATGCCAATGTAGCAGTACATATAAGAACATTGATTGCGCCATCTTTAAACATCCTTTCAGTCAGATTACGATCGGACCTCGACATACCAGCATGATGAACTCCAAACCCAAACTGAAATAGTTCTTTGATATCTTTGTCTTTGTTGTGTGTCATTTCCCTTGTATAATGGTCTTTCGTTGGAGAGTTTACCGAGAACAAATCTGCCTCTTGATTCGTCCGCGCCATACTTATGAAAGTTCTGGCACTTTTTACTGTATCTTTTCTTGAATGAACAAAAACCATTACCTGATTGCCTTTCTGTCTCATCTCAGCCAACCTTTCATAAGAAACGCGGTCAATATTATCTCTAGCCTGCCTACTTCCAGCTTTCCCACGACAGCCAAGTAGTTGCTGCTCTAACGGCTTTGGGCGAAATGACTGATCGAAATAGAACATTCCCACATATCTGTTGACACCCAGAAAGTCTGCAACATCTCCAAAATTAGGTAGAGTGGCGGACAGACCTAGAATTCTAATCATTGACTGCGAACTTTCAACTTGCCGCAGAGTCCTGGCGACAAGTGTCTCTATTACAGAACCTCTTTCCTCATGAAGTAAATGTACTTCATCAATAATCAGTAGCCTCACTTTAGAAACTAATTCATTATCACCACTGCCTTTCCGTGTAACTACGTCCCACTTTTCGGGAGTTGTGACGATTACTTGAGTCTCTATAATCTCACCCTTTGTAAGTTGCATATCACCAGTCAGTTCACGAACCTTGATATCAAAGATTGCTAACTTTTTACTGAATTTTTCCACTATTTCGGCGGCCAAAGCCTTAAGCGGAGCAACGTAAATGATTTTGAATGCATCATACAAAATATCAATACCACCATCTTCCTTAATAGATGAAAATTGCTTGACTGTATTCAGTATTGTGAGTAGAGCGATGTCTGTTTTTCCTGCACCAGTAGGAGCACAAATCAACATATTTTCGTTGGTTTCATATGCAACAGGATAGACCAAAGACTGGATTTTATTAAGGGTGGAATAGGAAAACACCGATCTACAGTAGACATCGAGATCACTAACTTGAATTTCTTTTGCCTTGTCAGAAAGCTTTACACCTCCATCTGAAATAGGGATTATAATTTCTTCAAATGACTGGTAGCTATGTCTTGTACTTCCTGAAGGCAGGACAAACTTTTGGCCTGAAAATGATAGTGAAAAACCAGCTCCAGCATCATCCTTACGAAAAACGTGAGGATACTTGCTTTGCTTTTGAAGCGCCGCCGGCTCGTCAGTCTTTGATTTCTGTACGTTATTTATGAATTGTGCCCGTATTTCTTTTTCACTTAAAAAAGTATTGGAAGCTTCAACATTACACCATATGGCTTCGATCTCTTCATGCGATTTTGATAGGATCTGATTGCGGTTTTGAATGAGAAAGGAAATCAGTTCAATATTTTCATCACCCAAAAAGTCAAAAAGCTCAGCCTGCATTCTATCCATATCCTTTTCTGAAAGAATAGATATGACAGATTCTAATAATAAAGACACATCCATCGTCGGGTTTTTTGCATTAAGCATCAATTTCTGGAGATCCTGAAAAATATTGAATTTCCTGTCTGCTTTCTGCTGCTTTATTGCGGCGAACAATTTATCCGATGATAAATCGCTGAATTCATTGAATATATCATCCCACTCATTTTTGTCTTGAGATAGGATAGTAAGCTTACTATTCTTACTATCCTCGTAATCTTCACTCTCAACTTCAAGTTCTGGGCAAACCATATCATTAGAGGTCAGATCAAACCCTTGAGCAGCATTTACCATGCTATTCATGGCATCCATGTAGGATTTCACTGAGTGAACAGAATATGCGGTTGCCATAGCTAGTTGTTCGGGAAGTCTGCCAGCACTTTACAGTTCTTCATAAGTAGCCATTCTCAAAATTGAAATTCTGTTTTAATATTCGTTCTCAACGATTTACCATTAAAAAGCATTAGTTGTCACGACCGCCCTCCTCCAGATCCTTAATTCTTGATTCAACAGCGTCAAGCCATGCACATATTTCGCTTTTATTTATGGTGAATTGATTCTCCTGCTCATCCAGTTTTTGCTCTATCCTTCCAATTATTTCTTGCCATTTAGAAGACTGATCCTTCAGCGAATTAACAGATAATGACAAGTCTTTGACAGTGCTGACGCTTTTGCCAACTTCGAATTGCATATTACTTAGAGTTTTCATTCTTTTAATTACGTGAGGAAGGATTTCCTCGTATCTTTGCAAAAGTTCATATGATCCATAAATTTTGTTCACCTTGCTTTCACATGAGTCTAATTCTGAAATTAGAGCCTTTTTAACAGTATTATCCTTCATGGCTTTTCTTCCAACTATTGATTCCTCATAATTTTTGTAAATCTGTTCTAGTTTTTCCCCAAAGCTGCTCAATAGATTTTCATTTTTGAGCAATTTTATTTGGCGGTATAATTCATTCATAGCAGATACTATTGTTTTCTGCTGCTCAGATACTGCAGATTTGTTTCCGAGTATCCCTTCTATCTGCGCTAATTTTTGCTCAACTTTTGTGAATTTGTGGGCGAGAGTAAAGTCGAAAGTAAGTTGGGGCAGTATTACATCAGTTTGCCCAGTATCATCATCTCTCCAATGACTTTTGATAAAGTTCAACCTTTCTGTGCTTCTCGTTTCAATTTTTTCATGAAGGCCGACAAGATTGTTAATCTGTTCTTGTTCTGCTAAGGTTGTATCGTCAAAGCTTTGAAGCTCAGAAAGCTCTCTTTGTATGCGAGCTAGTTTTTGAGTGGTGGATTCTTGTGCTGGAAAACTTTCGAAGGCAGCCCGATTATAGTGATCAACTCGGCCTGAAAAATCGCTCTTCTTGTTTTGTAAAGAAAACTGTTCAAAATACTCGCGAAATTGATCAATTTCCAAGTTTTCTGGTTCTTCCTCTGCATGGAGATCATTATCAGTACTCTGTGTTTCGGTTTCGATATCACTTGTTTCAAAGATCTCCTTTTCATCCGAGTTACTGGAGACTATCCCAGGCTCTTCGAAACCTTCCGTAAGCTCAATTACATCTATAGGCATCTAGCGGTTTTTTCAGAGCTCGTCGTTAATTCTTGTTTAATTCAGCGGAACAGTAAATAAAGAAATAAATCTTTCAACAATTACGAAAATGTGACACCAATCTACGAAAAGGATATGTCCATAAAAGCTGCACTGAAAAGGCTAAGTAGGCTACCATCAGCTCAAGAGAGGTTCAATATATTTACAAGCATTAGTCTCAATGTCAACAATGAGCTAGAAACTTCGTCCGGCCCTCTCAAAGGTCTTCTTTTTGGGATTAAAGATAATATAGTTACAAAGGACATGCCCACCACTTGTGGTTCCAAGATTCTCTTGGATTATAAGTCACCATTCGATGCTACGGTTGTTGATCTTTTAAAGAAGGCTGGCGCTGTTGCTGTGGGAAAGACAAATTTAGATGAATTTGGAATGGGCTCTGGCGGCGTGCACTCCCATTTCGGCCCAACTTTCAATCCCCTTTATAAAGATGGTAACTTTATTGCTGGTGGATCATCATCTGGATCAGCCGCCGCGGTTGCAGCTGATGTCGTAGATTTTTCATTGGGAACTGATACAGGTGGTTCAGTGAGATTACCTGCAGCATATACTTCAATCTTGGGATTCAAGCCCTCTTATGGTAGAATTTCAAGGCATGGAGTTGTTGCATACGCGCAAAGCTTAGATACCGTGGGAATTATGTCAAAAGATCTTAATGTTCTTCAACGAGTATTTCGGGTGTTGGATAAATATGATCCCAAAGACCCCACCTCGTTGAATAATTCGCTACGCTCGGAGGCTTCCAAGCATCTAGTACACCGAAATACTTTGAAAATTGGAGTACCAATGGAAATGAATCAAGACGTTGTACCTTTTGAAATTAGACAAGCTCTTTTGAAAGTAATTGAAAGCCTGATGGCAGCGGGTCACGAAATTTTACCAGTTTCCCTTCCCAGTGTTAAGAATGCATTACCTATTTATTATACATTGGCACCAGCAGAAGCTGTTTCAAATCTGGCACGGTATGATGGAATTAGGTATGGGTACAGAGACGAAAAACAGGATATAGAAGACGGCACGTTATTTGTACCGACGAGAAGAAATTTTGGCAGTGAAGTGCAAAATCGGATCGTACTCGGTAACTACAACTTATGCTCGGGCTCCTTCAAAAACAATTATATTAAAGCACAAAAATTAAGAGTTGAGCTGATAAATCAATTTGATGATGTTTTTAGGCTCCCGAATATTCTGACCGGTAATGAGGGAAATCCAAATGGAGTGGACATGCTTTTATCACTTGCGTCAATGAGTTTGCCTATATCTGTTCAAGATTACAAGAGTAAGGACATGAGGAACCCTTTGCATTCCTATATAAACGATATTTTTACCATGCCTATGTCCCTTGCGGGCCTCCCCACTTTGACAATCCCGGCTGGGAACAATATGAAGGGAATTGGTGTGCAATTAAGTGGCCAGTATGGCAGCGATCAGTCAATTTTAAACGCAGCTAGAACTCTTGTATAGTTTACCCTAAAGAAACATCTTCAGTATTATTCATTGTCTATAGAAACAACTTACGGTATTTACAGCATTTTTGATATTTTGTTTAACGTCGATGACTTGTCCCACGAGAACCGGTCCTCCCAAGCGATACTCAAAACGGAAGCATATAGTTCCTCTAACTTTTCAATAGTCCATTCGGCAGTATGTTCCTCCATACGTAAAATTATGTCCCGAACACAGTCTTCATCGACTATAAGCTGCGGTTTTGGCAAAGGAATTTCTGGCGTAGAGGATTCGCTTACAGTATTAGACATATTATGGCCATTTTCAATCTGAGGGTGGCTTTTGACAGATTCACTCTCTTCGGTGATATTATCAGGTCCATTTTCAGAACTATTTTCATGAACTGTTCCAGCCTCGTCCACAATCTTGGAATCTTCAGTATTTTTAGGGTGACCTTCATCTTCAACTCTATCACTACCAATCAATTCCTGATTATCTGGTATTCGATTCTCTATTGGTAACGTGCCTCCTTCAGAAGATGAAGAACAGCCGGGGTTAATAGAAGCGTTGGGGTCAATCTGTTCCTGAGCTTGAAGTTGCTGATCACTAGCGACTCCTAGCACAACCTGATTTTCGTGAGTATCCTCACTTTCGTTTATGATCTGAGTATCGTGATTTTTTTGCACATTGACCGTCGCCTGAGTTCTTTCATTCAGACTTTTAGTCTGTCCCTTTAGGAAGAGATCTTGTCTGAGCAATTCTCTTCTCCTAGTTGCTTTACACTCTTGAATAAATTCCGGTGAAGATAATTCTTCAATACCCATTTGAGCATTAGCAAACATTTCCGAAGCCTTTATGATACGTTCGCGGTCACCAAATGTGTGTGCATCATGATAAATCAATTCGATATCTTTTAGGAATTGCTTTGGCTCAGAATAGAAGCCATTCCACAATCGCTCCTCAACAATATCCAGATCCATGTTGAAATATTTCCTTCCCGTTGCAACTTCCAAAATCATGTCACCCTCTTTGACATATGCGGACTGGCCATTCAAATTGGTACCTTGGTACCCCTCTGGTTCAAATAGATGTATCAAAAGAGCATCATCGATTGGGGGTTTTCTGAACCTTTTATAACGATTTTTGAATAAGTCCATAAGCCCTGAGAGCTTGATTTTGAGTGCGTTCTTCAATTTCATGTCCTGGCCCTGAAAAGCTCTTAAGTCTTTGATCAGTTTCATTTCATCTGTTAAAAGGTTTCCTTCCTCATCTACACTCTTCTCAAGTTTTTCAGCAAGGGGAAGTTTCGGTAAGGGTTTTTCTCTCTTTTTACTGGTCATAAAATCAGTAGGTTTCATTGTTAAAAAATGACCCAGCGACTCAAAGTATTTATGTCTTTGCTTTGAAGAAGGTTTTGCAAGCTTGACAGTTGACTGGGAAACAAATCCCAAAGAAGAAAGTGTAGAGTTCGTCGCTTGATTCAAATCTTCCGCAATTGCAAGTAAAAGAACTTTTTCGTTACTCTTCAACGATCTGAGAAGGCTGGCTAATGTCAGAACAGCGCTATCAGATACAGTCTCTACCCATATAGTGGCGTTTGGGATATAAAGAACCGAAGGCTGGCGTTTCCGAGCTTCCGAAAATGTTTGGACAATTGCTGATTCTAACGTTCTAGTGCTGTCAGAAACGAGGCTCTCCAAGTCCAATTTCTGCACGTTATAGTGTTCAAGGTAATGAAGAATTGCTGCACCGATGTATTGTTGACCGTTCCCAGACGGGCCTGAAACCAATAATCTTGGCTTGCACGTTCGTGATTTCTCTAGAGCCTTTATAAACTCCGATTTTATGAAATGGTTACCACTGCTATCTTCGAACCCCTCTTCATCTGAGTTTACATCCTCGTATTCTAAGTAGTGTTTGATCAACGAGGTGCCCCTAGGGACAATGCTGGAGTCACTGGGGAGTATTTTGTTCAGTTTGCATTTCACAAGATCGAACTGTTCACTTAGTAAGGGCTCGATATTCGCTGGAAGTGGCTGTGCTAAGCTGCCTGATGACCTAGCTGACGATGGTATGATTTTATCTAGCGCAAGCATGAAATCTCGAGCTTTGACAACCACGTCTTTGGGATCAACAGCAAGTTTTATGTCGGATTGATAAATTTGTGGTACCTTTCGTTGAATGCTTATAAGTGCAGCTTCTGTGCAAAGTGCCCTTAGATCAGCGCCCCCATAGCCTTTAGTCAAGGATGCGAGCTTTTGTAAAAAACTAGCGCTTAAAGTGGGTTTCCACTTTTTGGTATGAATCTGCAAAATCTTGTACCGTGCTTTCAAATCAGGCAAAGGAAAATAAAACTCTCTATCAAATCTACCAGGTCTTCTAAGAGCAGGGTCTACAGCATCGGGTCTATTAGTGGCTCCGATAACAATAACTTGTCCTCTATTATCCATGCCATCCATTAAAGCCAACATAGTTGATACAATACTGGCATGAATTTGTTCTTGTTTTGAGCTCCTCACAGGAGCGAGACCATCAATCTCATCAAAAAATATTATTGATGGTTGTTGTTTCTTGGCTTCTTCAAAAAGTAGTCTTAGTTGTCTTTCTGCCTCACCAACCCACTTCGATAAGATATCTGCACCTTTACGCATGAAAAAAGTGATCTTCCTTTCTTTCGTCGAACAACTGGCAGCCAATGCCCTCGCCATTAGTGTTTTACCTGTGCCTGGTGGCCCATGAAATAGAACACCCCTTGGCGGAGTAATTCCAAAATTCTGATACAATTCCGGATATAGTAAGGGCAAAGCAACCATTTCTTTGAGCTGATCAATATAATTATCCAATCCACCTACTTCGTCGAAGTTCACATTCATGTCGACTCCAAGAGGATCCAGGTCAGCTATTTCTGGCTTTTTCTTCTTCGTCTGCTTTGGTTCTTTGTGCTTGGTGGAGGGCGCTCCTAGTGGAAGTATTTCATCTTCAGAAGAATCGGAGTCAATCAGGAGTTTATTACTACCAACATTTTGCGCACTACTGTAAAAGTTCGTATTCGTACCAAATATAGCCGTTACATCGTTACCTCCAAATGGACCGCCAGTGGGAAACAATCTTCTAATAGGCCCGAAGCTTTGTTGAGCGTGAAGGCCGCGTCTACTACGAGGGGATTGGAATGAAGGACCAAATGTATTCAAAGGTCTGTCGATCTCTTCAGTAGCATTTTCTGGTAAAGGTGGGGGTAGGGTGTAGTTAACAGGTTTAGTTCTTTCCCGTAACGATCTTTTTTCCCTTATTGGACTGTCATCGCGTAATTCCTTCAATTCTTCGGCCAAAGATAATTGCTCCTCCGAGTCATTGTCATCGTTAAGATACGCTGATCTGGTCCTCCGTCTGAGTTTGCGGGGAGGAGACCTTTCGTTTCTGCGACCCCTGCGAGCTCTTAAAGTTGAGTCTCTGAAGTTCCTGCGTAGTTCGCGGTCTTCATCTGTATCGGCATCGTTTTCGTCGTCAATGATGAAGTTTCTATCTGCTCTTCTTTGGTGACGCTTCACTGATTCCTCGGACTGATACTCTTCCTCGGATTCTTCTAGCTCATCTTCGTCCTCCAAATCCTCTTCGTGAAAGCTTTCGTCTTCTTCTGCAACTGCAGACCTACTCCGAGCGCGCCTTCTAACCGGGACGATCTCGTCGTCATCATCTTCGTCAATCGCCGAATTGATCCTGCCTTCAGAAACGTTGTCGACTTGAGCATTTTCCTCGTCAGTCGATATTCTTGGAGTACGATTATTTCGCTGTCTCTTATGCCTTCCTATACCTTCATCTTCTTCCTCTTCCTCTTCCTCTTCCTTTCCGTCGTCATGCACCATGTCTTGGTAGTCGTTGCTATTTTCCTCGTCCATTTGTGTGTATTTATTTTCAACCTCAGCGTAATTCACTTTTCTTAAACTTCGTGATGTAGTGTGAATTATTCCATTCTCATCTTTGAACTCGCGAGACTCGTCATCTTCTTGGCTCACTGCAGCTTCATCCTGAAGGTCGTGGTATGTCCTCTCGTCGCGACCCATTGCGCCGCCCCTATCTTCTGCTAATTTGTTATTATATTCAATTTTCCTAGCAGAAGCGCGCCACTGAAGATGGTAACCTTTAAACTTCTCTGTATCAGTTTACACTGGAGTGCTCCCTTGGTTTTATTATTCAAATTATATAGGTTATGACATTATTCAAAAAGGCTCCTCTGGTGGCGACCGATGTATCTTTATACGGAAAATTACAGTTGAGTGCTGATCTAGTGATTATCACGTGATTCGCCGAACTGGCTTGCTCGACCCATCTTCGTATGTAAAAGGTAGTAGCCGTTGCTAGGCTCTCGCAAATGGTCCTTAGGGAAGATGTCGTCTCGTCAAAAACTTAAACTGGTAATACCCGTACGCCGGCAAGTCTGTCAACGTATGGGGCGACCGATGGATGCGACAACAGGGGCCCGATCACAGGCAGTGATCTGAGGAATTGTACGACCACGGCAAAGAAGTCTCCGAACAATCCAATTATTCCCAGAGATTCAATCAAAAAGCCAATAAATGTCCATTTGAATAAGATCATCAAAACTCCCAAAGAGAAAAAAAATGACCCCCTCCGCTTGTTAGGCCGTGTGAAAAAGTTGTAAGTCTTGTGAGGACCTATAATGAGTAGTAGCCCTATGATGAATAAAATGTTACCAAGCGCAAGCAAAGCGCGGTCAAAAAACGTCAACACCCCAAACAAAAACGACAAAAACCCACCAAACGTGAACGCAACGCCAAATTCTGTTCAATTTTGTTAGTACCAGTCTTTTCTCCAATGAAGAATATTCCAGGAAAGACAATCGATCACATACTCTGAGATTCAGAAAGCCACATCACGTCTTATTGTTTAGACTCTGTCAAGATGCCCAATTGTTAAACGCGAAAGATTTAGGTGTAGTTTTTTTCTACCACATTCGTGGAGAAACGTTGATCATGACTTCAGGACTGCGAGCATGTGCGCGTTTCTTAAAGGAACAAATGTCTGATAGAGTCTAAGAGCGCTCTAGCGCCTATGTGGATCGACTTCCTTCCATCAAGAGCAACTCTTCCACCAATTTGCGTGAATGAAGTTCATTGACTAAGATGATCACTTTTCACGCATCATTTCCTCCTATTAATGGCTCAGCTGAACTCTGATGTTCATGTGTGCAACGCCTAGCTCCATTGATCATAGTCACCGAAGAAAGGCTCAAAATGGCAAGAGACGATGAGGAATTGCCTCCATCATATGAAGATGTTATTAGAGAGGATCTAAAAGGATCCCAAGGGGCAGGTTCAGGCGGCTCTGTCCCACAGATGCCACCCAGACCAAGCAGTGGAGCTCCTCCTCCCAGACCAGCTAGACCATCTCGGCCCTCTGCCGGAAATTCGGCACAATCTTCTGCAAGCTCAAGGCCTCCAATGAGTCCCAGACCTTCCGCCCCTACACCTGGTGGGAGCGCGTCTACACCGCAATCTCGATTACCCTGGGTCTACCCTAAGGGCTACTACTGTAGTAAATGCGGTAACACTGGATACAAGATCAAGAATGGACGCTCCTGTAAGCGTTGTTGGCGCAAATTTGCCCCCATCACACCAGCCCAGAACGTAGAGGTGGTGTATCAGGATGCACACCAACCCTGGTTGCCTGGTGCTCCGTATCAAGCTTATTCTCCATATGGCACTCCGCTGGCTCCACCCATGGCTGCCCCAATAAGACCTGGTGCTGCACCGATGATGCTACGTCCAGGAGATCCTAGAATAGGTGGTGTTGTATGCGGCGAATGCAGGGGACGGGGAATGATCCGATTTTTCCTGGACGACAAGATTTGTCCTCTATGTCATGGAGTTGGTAGAATTCGCGTCTGAAAGCGGTGATCGAATTCGAGTCATTGTCATACAATGATAATATGTTTCATTGCAACCCATACTCTCAAAGCTGTTGACATGTGAAATAAGTTGGCACGTGACCTAAATATATTATGGTTTCTCTCATTTACGCATGAGTCGCTAGGGAATCGAAAAATTTTTTTTTCAATTAAGCGAGCTGCCCGTTCCGAGTAAGGCTTCTCATCGCTCGAAAGCTGTAAACTAGGAAGCTGCGGCATCAATACATTCATGGAAAATAAGCATCTGGCGTCCATTATTCAAAGGCAGGACACTCCACTAAACATTAGACCTGCCTCTCCTTATACTCTTAATCCACCCGTGGAGGCAGATGGGCTATCCTGGCCAAGTTTAGGTGCCAGAGCCCGGTCAGAGGAGAATGAGGAGGAAACTGCACAACGTGCAGACCGCATCGCAGAGGCCGTGAAAGTCATTTTGACAGAATTGGGTGAAGATGTGACTAGAGAAGGCCTTCTAGATACCCCCCAGCGTTACGCCAAGGCAATGCTCTTCTTTACGAAAGGTTATCAAGACAACATTTTGAACGACGTCATCAAGCATGCAGTTTTCGAGGAGGACCATGACGAAATGGTCATAGTCCGCGACATCGACATCTATTCCCTGTGTGAACATCATCTCGTGCCATTTTTTGGTAAGGTCCACATTGGCTACATTCCTAATAAGAAGGTTCTCGGTCTAAGCAAGTTAGCCAGGCTTGCTGAAATGTACGCTCGCAGATTTCAGGTACAGGAGCGCTTAACAAAGCAGATTGCCATGGCTTTGAGTGAGCTTTTAAAGCCTAGAGGTGTCGCAGTCGTAATTGAGGCCTCGCACATGTGCATGGTTTCTAGAGGTGTTCAAAAAACGGGCTCTTCGACCTTAACCTCATGCATGCTCGGCTGTTTCAGAGAGTCTCACAAAACAAGAGAAGAATTCCTCAATTTGTTGAGCAAGAAAAGCATTTAAGCACGGAATCTGCATAGATAACGAGATACTGGATTATCTCTGTTTGTTCAACCATTTCACGATAACGATTATTTGTAACTCCTTCTTTTTTGTTTCCGTCTTAAGTCTTTATTAGAATTTATTTGTAATTATCATGACTTCAACTCCATGATTTATTTGAAGATACTATTTTGTTTGTAATTACAAGATCCTGCGCATACATCCTATTCTTTTCGTTTATTTCTATGTACTATTGTACTTTCTTTTATTGTGTAAAATGTCCCTTATTGGTCCAGCCAAACTATTAAATTACTTCGTCTTCATCATCTTCATCTTCTCCCATCATTATATCAAATGTTGCATGATGCTTCATTTTTGGTGTCGTTACAAGTTTTGGTGCAGTTGTCGTATGCAGAGGAATACTTTGACTGCTACATGGATTGGAAACAGTCGTTTGTCTAGTTAAATCGGCTACACCTTCATCTGTCGGTGTGATAAGTCTGACATCGTTCGTAGAGTTGTTTCTTGACAATGCAGGCGAGGTGTTAAAATTTGATCTGCTTTCTGGCGTCAAACTGAAGCATCCGTTCATCAGGCAATTAGTAGGTGGCTGTGGATCCAATTTGAATGTAGAAAATACCTTGTTTTCAGAGCTGTGAGAATTGAAGTCCGTGGACCTCGAAATAGATGTCATTGACAAAGTCTTCTTCAATGTCTCTCTTATTTTGTTCAAATTCCGCTCTCTAGAGTTCACTCTGGAAACAGGCCGGCTATCCACCCGCCCTAACGATATTATCGAAGATGAGCTGGTCGATCTTGATGGTGGCCCTATCGAGTGAATAGAAGATGATGATCTACTTCTCTTCATCTGCATATCACCTGGAAATGACTCCTGATTGCCGGTGCGGTGAAAGTATTCTCTGACAAACGGATGACTTTTCAAATCTTTAGCAAGAGGCCTCTTGGAAGAATCAACAGTGAAACATGATAGAATGAAATTCCAGAAGTGTTGGACTTCTGGTTTGGGGTCGCTGTGCAATTCTTCATCGATATAGTAGTCCCCATCCTTAATACACTTGCGAGTTTCGTCGTCGGTTTCACAATCAAAAGGCATATAGCCCGTCATCATAAAGTAGCTTAGCACCCCTAGCGCCCATATGTCGACAGAGGTTCCGTAAGGAGGGACGCATCTACCCTCCGAAGGCGGCAGCTTTTCGATACCTTTACAGCGAACGATTTCGGGTGCAATATACGACAAGGTGCCAACGTATTCTCGTAATTCATCGTCACGGGCGGTAAGCTCAGTCGCCAGACCAAAATCTGCCAAAATGAGGTCGTGCGCAGTGTGATCGTAATTTGCAAATTTTGCTGGCTTCACTTCGTCACCACGCACCCGCAAACGAAAAAGCACATTTTCGGATTTGATATCCCTGTGCACCACACCATTTTCGTGGAGGAAATCAAGAGCACTTAGCAGGCATGCTGTATAAGGTTTGACTTGACTGGCAACATCTAAGGACCCTGCTTGGATAACCTTATCGTATAAGTCTCCACTGGAACAGAGTTGGGTGACGAGCACTATATTCTTTGGAGTCTCGAAGAAATCAAAAAGCTGCAAAACATGATGATGCCCTTCAAAAGTATCACGGGTTGTAGAGTGTGCATGTTCTAGTTGACGTATCCTATTACTCACCTTTTTGAGCAGAGTTACTTCGCGCTGGATTAACCATAACTTCCCCTTTATCGTATTCTTATGTACCAGTTTCATCGCATATCTATCACGCGTTTGAACGTTCATACACTCCTTGACGACACTGAACTGCCCATCTCCAAGCTGAGAATTCTTGGTAACATATTTACAAGTTTCTTTCAACGATGTAGCTGGATGAACTTGCGGCCACGGTTTTTCCATGGTGACTGTGGTATTCATTGAGCGGTTTATTTTCCAAAGCAACGATATTCCTATCTAATTAATAGTTAAAATGAGTCCGTCCTCAAAGTCCCTTCAAATATTGACTTAAAGTGGTTTAGGAAAGCCTCTCTCTTTTGGCTATTCTGAAGTTCGCACTTTACTTCCGGATAAAAAGTCGTGTTTCTCTTCGAAGAAATATCTTTCGGATTAACATAACGGAATAATGTTTTTTATTGTGGGGTGATGAGAGGATCTGTAAAAGAAACGGATAAGCACCGGAAAAAAATTAAATACACATTTACAAATTACTACTGTTTACAGATTGAGATGTTTAATCCCTTTGTGAGATAGTTTGTCTTTGACAACAGAAAGTTCCGGGATTACAACGGAATAAGCAACGCTTTCGGAATCGGCATTGAGTGTATTTTGCTCAACATGTATTGTTGCTAGCATCCCCTTGGCCGTGGCGGGGTACGAAACATCTTGTTGGTCGGAAGAGTTTTCCTTCTTTGTTGCTTTTTCAGATTTGGATGAAGTGATTATCCCAGGGAAGTAACGCTCTCCAACAGAGAGCTGAAACTCCTGCTGTAAGTAATCCTGCGCTAAGACATTTGCAATTGGCAAAAGATCAGACCAATTTCTTCTATTCATGAAAGAGAAGTTCTTTCTAGAGTGGCCATCAACGTCTTCGTGAAACAATGGTACAACATCCTCGTCCGTTTCTGAGTCGAAGTGATGAATGCCTGATCTTTTTTGTAATAATGCGGCCATTGCGTTTGGGGGCGGAGTATTCACCACTGCACTGGATATCACGTTGAACATCAATCGTGTATCCTTCTCTGGTTCGTCTAGGAATTTTTGTACTTCATGTTCGTGAGAGGAGGTTATGTGATGACTGTGTAATTTACTTCTGAAGCGACCGACCGCGGCAAGATGCACATCTCCCGATAAAATGGTGATCCGAATTCCATACTTAGCACCAAAGTCTTGGAGCTTGGCAACCAGGTAGTTTCTTTCTTTTTTATGATGACGAGCACACCAGTGATCATTTAGATCATCAAGAACCTCAACATCTCCGTTAAACTCATTCACCAAGCCACGTGCAAAAACTCCCTTCTTGGAGAGGTATTTCAAAGGTGCCAATAATCTGGAAGAGAATAACCATTCAAGCCACACGAGTCGTGGATAAGCGATCGGAACACCAAGCATTACCATTAAGTGGTCTAATTTCCCTTTTTCGACCTCTTTTGCGAGTCGATCGAAAATGATGTCGTAAGTTTTCCAATCCACAATTTGTCTTAATTGCCGTTCAGTCCTGCAGTCTAAACCTAGTAACGCCCATGTTGGGCCTAACCGGGTCAAAACTGAATGAGACTTTTCGCCGATATAGGGACCTTTTTTCGCCCCGAGAATCCAAGAGGGATCTTCCGAGTAAGCCTTCTTTTCAGTAAGTGAAACGTGGTGCTGGAAGAGCATATAATACTTGTAAGCTGCTTTTCCCACTCCACTGAAGACATCATTACTCTGGAAGCTATTGGAATACGAACCAAAGCCGTCAATGATGTCATGGTCGTCATAAATATTAATTGAGGGAACTGTAGCTGTTGCGAGGGGGAAACAGCGCTGGGTAGTTTTTGATTGTGGAGTTGCTCCCTTCCAATAACCATACCCATACCACTCAATGTATTCCTTAAGATAAAATGCGTTCAGATCTTCCTTCATTTCAGAAGTTAATTTAGCTTTAAATTTGGCGATTGGGTCTTTGGTTTCCAGCCACTTTTTGAATTTGTGGCAATAGAGCTTAACCGAATCGGAATAGATCTGATCACCACCCCCAAGCATTACGTGGTAGTGTACGTTAGAGTGTTTTTTCAGTATATCAAACCACATGGAGCCTTTAAACTTTGTTGTATCAACCGAAAGCGAGAACCCATTGCAAGAGTACGAAATAGTGTTGAAATTCATATCCTTTGATGGGATATAAAACCGATAGTGAGGTTTCGTTACATCTCCGACAGAATATTTGATCATTTGTTCAAAGTCTCGCAAACTTAAGTCAAAGTCATAACGGAAAAAGCTGAAATCCTTTTCTTCGTGAATAAGTGTAGAATTGAGTTGACGAATTTCGATGTCGATTTCATTGCTGGTGCTATGTCCTGCTGCAAATTTGACAGCTGGCGGATTTGTACCTTTGACCACTAGTAGAAGACTTCCTCTGTAGATGTCATTATCGTAATCAACGCCCTTTAGCCTCAAGAGTGGTCCGCAGACTACTCCGTCTTGTGATATTGGAGAGCTTTCATCGCAATTGTCGCATCCTTCAACTTCTTTTTGATACAAACTTGCCGTATCCCATTCGTCCAGCCATTGTTCCTGATTCATGCTGTCGAAAATGGTGCGCTAACGTTGTTCTCAAGTAAATGAGGCTGTAAGCAATATCAGACCCTAGAGTATTTACATTTCGAAAAAAAAAAAAGGAAGCATGGCATTTTTCGAAACTTATCGGATATCACGTGATGCCTTTTTTAATAGCTTTCCACGTGACTATATCTGTTCAAAAGAAATACTTTCTCGACTAAAAAATTTTCAAATATGGGAACTGAGATGAGATGAGCTTACAGAACTTAGAAACAAACATATTCTTACAAGGATGGAAAAGAGCATCAAGCAATCTACAGCAGTAGAAGGAAGCTCTAAAAAGCACAAAAGAGATGAGGATGAGGTTATTGATGAGGTTTCCGCTCCTGCAGATGAGTTTCAAGCGCTCAATTTATCGCAACCCACGATGAAGGCAATTGAAAAGATGGGTTTCACTAAGATGACACAGGTTCAGGCAAGAACTATCCCACCATTATTAGCAGGTCGTGACGTGCTGGGTGCCGCAAAGACTGGTTCTGGAAAGACGCTGGCATTCTTGATTCCTGCAATCGAGATGCTCCACTCTTTGAAGTTCAAGCCTAGAAATGGTACCGGTGTGATAGTCATTACACCAACCAGAGAGCTGGCGCTTCAGATATTTGGTGTTGCACGTGAGCTCATGGAATTTCACTCACAGACTTTCGGTATTGTTATTGGTGGAGCAAACCGTAGACAAGAAGCCGAAAAACTTGCCAAGGGTGTTAATCTACTAATTGCCACGCCAGGCCGTTTACTAGATCACTTGCAGAACACCCAAGGTTTTGTCTTCAAGAATTTGAAGGCGTTGATCATAGATGAAGCTGATCGTATTCTAGAAATTGGTTTCGAAGATGAAATGAGGCAGATCGTGAAGATTTTGCCTAATGAGGATAGGCAGACAATGCTATTCTCTGCTACTCAAACCACCAAAGTAGAGGACTTGGCACGTATTTCTTTAAGGCCCGGTCCACTTTTTATTAACGTCGATTCTGAGAAAGAAACCTCGACGGCAGATGGGTTGGAACAAGGTTACGTGGTATGCGATAGTGATAAGCGTTTTCTGCTATTGTTCTCATTTTTGAAGCGTAACCAAAAGAAGAAGGTGATTGTATTTTTGTCATCTTGTAATTCTGTCAAATATTACGCTGAACTTCTTAACTATATTGACCTTCCTGTGCTCGAACTCCATGGTAAGCAGAAGCAACAAAAGCGAACAAACACGTTTTTCGAATTCTGTAATGCTGAAAGAGGTATTTTAGTATGTACAGATGTTGCAGCCAGAGGATTGGATATTCCTGCAGTTGATTGGATTATTCAATTTGATCCACCTGATGATCCTAGAGATTACATTCATAGAGTTGGTAGAACTGCTAGAGGTACCAAGGGAAAAGGTAAATCACTCATGTTTTTAACACCAAATGAACTGGGTTTCTTGAGGTATTTGAAGGCCGCGAAAGTTCCCTTGAACGAGTACGAATTTCCAGCAAACAAAATCGCTAATGTTCAGTCTCAGCTCGAAAAATTAATCAAATCGAATTACTATCTTAACCAGATAGCAAAGGATGGTTATAGATCTTATTTGCAGGCATACGCTTCGCATTCTTTGAAAACCGTTTATCAAATTGATAAACTTGATTTAGCAAAAGTTGCAAAATCTTATGGATTCCCCATTCCACCAAAGGTAAATATCACTATTGGTGCGTCTGGAAAAACGCCAAATAATAATAAGAAGAGAAAAACAAGTAAGAACTGAGGTAATTCTTTAGGAGTGTATATTTAGATTTATAAGTCATAGCGAAAGAGTATTGAGAATTCTTGCAAGAATTTTCACAATGCCATGTGGACTTGCCACTGCTCCTTGTCATCTTCACAACCTTTTTCAACATTATACAAACAGACTCGATGACTTTTTTGAGATCTAATGATGACAAAAAAATTTTTCAAACTTCTACGATCATCGCATCAGTCATACACATTTATCAAAAATGGTTGTCCAATTGACATTTGACAAGTCAAAGAAACACCCCCAAGCTGTGCAACTTGCCAATAATATAAAGCTGGCTCTAGCACAAGGACTTGCTAGCAAGGATTACAAACTCACTATCTCAGAAGAAGGTAATGGCTTGCAGCTACTAGACACTGTCACAGGTTATCGCCTATTCAACTCTAACGCCATCTTGAGATATCTTCTTAATGACTTCGAAGGTATCGAAAAAGAGGAATCACACTTTGCCCTTTCCACGTTAGAGGCACTTTTATACCATTCCGATGTCCAGAAGCAGCATGTTGAAGAAGCCGTTTCTAAGTCTCTCGAGAATTACCTATTGCGTCTCGATGAACCTTTAAGTGCTCTAAGATTAATAACATTTGTAAACACATATGTGTTGGACTCAGAAGCTGTGGAGAAAAGATTTCCTCAAATCCCAGAAGTGATCTCTAAAGCCATATCTGTAGCCAAGTCTCAAATTACTCGCTCTTTCTCCTCTCTCAAGCACACTGGGGAAGCCAAAGTCAACCTAGACTTTATTGTGAAACCTCAGACCGATGAAATTGTTCCTATTGAAGGACAGCGTAACATTTTGATCACTTCCGCCTTGCCTTACGTTAACAATGTTCCACATTTGGGAAACATCGTTGGGAGTGTGTTATCTGCGGACATTTACGCCCGTTACTGTAAAGCTAGAAATTATAATACTCTTTTCATCTGTGGTACCGATGAATATGGTACTGCGACTGAGACTAAAGCTCTAGAGGAAGGATGTTCTCCACGTGAATTGTGTGACAAATACCACAAGATCCACAGTGATGTCTATAAATGGTTTCAAATTGGATTTGATTACTTTGGAAGAACGACAACTGAGAAGCAAACAGTCATCGCTCAAGATATCTTCAATAAACTAAACGACAACGGGTATTTGGAAGAACATTCCATGAAGCAGCTTTACTGTCCTGAACACAATGCCTACTTGGCTGATAGATATGTGGAGGGTGAATGTCCAAAATGTCATTACGAAGATGCTCGTGGTGATCAATGTGATAAATGCGGGGGCTTATTAGATCCTTTTGAGTTAATTAACCCACGCTGTAAGCTGGACAATGCTACGCCAGTTCCTCGCAATTCCGACCACATTTTCCTATCTCTGGATAAATTAGAACCTGAAATTGTTGCATGGGTGAATGAAGCTTCAAAAAAGGGAGCATGGTCCAAGAATTCGAAGACCATTACCCAGTCTTGGTTGAAGGAGGGCCTACAACCTCGTTGTATTACAAGAGATTTGGTTTGGGGAACTCCAGTTCCTTTGGAAAAATACAAGGATAAGGTCCTTTATGTGTGGTTTGATGCGACAATTGGTTACGTTTCGATTACCGCAAACTACACCGACCATTGGGAAGAATGGTGGCGTAAACCCAAAGATGTACAATTGTATCAATTCATGGGTAAGGACAATGTTCCTTTCCATACAGTTATTTTCCCTGGCTCGCAAATTGGTACAGGCGATGAATGGACCATGTTACATCATTTAAGCACGACTGAATACTTGCAATACGAAGGAGGCAAGTTCTCCAAGAGTAGAGGCATTGGTGTTTTCGGAAACAATGCTGAAGAGACAGGTATTTCATCTAGTGTATGGAGATACTATCTCGCCTCAGTTCGTCCAGAATCAAGTGACTCTCAATTCTCTTGGACTGATTTTGCTGCAAGAAACAATAGTGAACTATTGGCAAATCTCGGTAATTTTGTAAACAGACTGGTGAAATTTGTTAATGCTAAATATAATGGTGTCATTCCAAACTATGAAGTGAAGAATCTACCAGGTTACGAAAATTTGGAGCATGATTTGAACCAAATATTGTCTGCTTACGTCTCAGAAATGGAGCAAGTTCATGAAAGGCGTGGTCTAGAAATTGCAATGTCTCTAAGCGCTCGTGGTAACCAGTTTTTGCAGGAAAACAAGCTTGACAACGCTTTGTTCACTCAAAATCCACAAAAATCAGACGCTGTTGTTGGTGTTGGTTTGAACATCATATACGCAGTTGCATCTATTGTTTATCCCTTTATTCCTGAAACCTCTGAGCTAATCTATAAGATGTTGAATGCTCCACAATTACGGATTGACGATAAATTCCATCTAGCTCTTCTAGGCGGTCACAATATCAACAAGGCCGTGTATCTATTCAAGCGTATTGAAGAAACCCAAATTGAGCAATGGAGGAATAAATATGGTGGTCAACAAGCCTAATTGGCCCAATACACGCTATGAATATCCCTTTTGATGTAAAATTATTAGATATGAACATCCAGTCTTTATAGATTGAAATTATTTGCAAATGTTTTCCTTTAGTTAAGTTTTTACGATTCATTTTTTTGTCTTGGTTCATTAGATAAGACTGTGTATATGATGATGGTATTTCAGTTTATCTGCCTTTTGAAAACAACGATTGAGTTTGAAAAATTGGACTCTGATGTCTAAGAAAAAAAATACGAAAAGTCTAGGATCAACACGCAGGTAGTGGTGAGCACAACGAAATGTCGGAAGCAATCGTAGAGCAAGTAAAGAAATACTTGACGGGAAGCATTCCAATTACTCCGATATCTCAAGGTGCAGAAGCTGTTGTATTTACAACTGAAGTACATCCATATCTTCCAAAGGCGGACAACCAACCATCAACGAAATACATCATAAAGTATAGACCTCCAAAACAGTACAGACATCCAACTATCGATAAGACATTAACAAAGCACCGTACTTTAAGTGAATCACGTATTCTCTCTAAGCTCTCTAGCTTGCCAGGTCTGAACGTTCCTAAACTCATTGCATGTGACGTCTACAATGGATGTATTTGGCTAGAGTTTCTCGGGGAGAACCTGCCAAATGGAGCGGGTTTTAGTAACCTGAAGAATTTTCTTTGGATGAACTCATCAGATCCTTACAATAAGACTGTTGAATCTACTTTATTCAAAGTTGGTGAACAGATTGGTTTATTACATTGGAACGATTATTGCCACGGGGATCTTACCACATCAAATGTTGTGTTGGTCAGAGATGGTGAGAGCTGGGCACCACATTTAATCGATTTTGGGCTCGGATCAAGCTCGACACTTGTCGAAGATAAAGGTGTGGATCTTTATGTGCTTGAAAGAGCTATTGTAAGTACACATTCATCTTTCGCAGAAAAGTACAACAAGTGGATAATAGAAGGGTTCTCCAGTGTTTACCAATCCAAAGGCAAGAAAGGTAATCAAAAGCTTAAAGACGTAATCAATCGCTTTCAAGATGTTAGGCTACGGGGTAGAAAAAGAAGCATGATTGGCTGAATGATGAAGTACATAAATAGTTATAGCGAGTTTCTGACTATTCCCTTAACACAACCCATAACACCGTTAAAAAGCAACACCTCGTCACCCTGCTTCAAATCACGGACGTCAATATGAGTCTCTGATATAAGGTTTTTCTTCAGTAAATAGTATCGCATTACACCACATAGACATCCGGATGATAAATAAGGTGTTTGGTAGGAATAACGATCAGAATTAGGCTCTTTATAGATTACTGCAACATTTGTTATTGAGCCTTCCATTAGCTCAAAAGCACTGTTGAAGACTAGGATTTCTGATTTGAGAGATTTGGCCTCCAGCCGCTTAGCTTTTTCTGCCATTCTCTTTCTCGCTGCAGAATAATGGTCTCGTTTCGTAGTTTTGAAAGTCGTGAAGGGTGAAACAGTCAGCGGCTCGCTGTCTATAAACACATCCCAGATGTGTTCTGTTCCAGGTAAAAATCCGCCTAAAATTGTATTCACAAAATATTCGGTTGCCCCAAGAGAGTTTTGCGCTACCCTTGGCAACAGGTGTGCTTCGATTCTCATTCTACCACCACACGATACGAGAACCCGCATTTTATAGCAATTTGTATCATCTATCAAGCACCTCATTCTCTCCAAAAGAGTTCCATTAAAGTTTTCATCTACCGGTAAAGCGTGTATCAGCTTCTCCAAAAGAAGTTCTAGAGGAATATGAAAGTCCCAACCAAAGTATTCAAGTGAGAGGTTCAATCTTTTAAAGTGTTCTCCTAATAGTAAGAATCTGTTGTAAAATAACACCCACATATTATCCTTCTCCTGAATACTAATTTTAGTCTTCGCACCACCAGCTGTGTTGAGAAGTCCATTTATAATGTCAGCCGCATCATGTTGCTTATCATTTCCAGTTGTGCTACCATTTAGCATGAAATCCATAAGTGATCCATCATCTGAATTGAGACCAAAATGCTCAGGTAGTCCGAAAAGAGCTGTATGGTCTTTATTCTGCAGAAGTTGGCCAAACATCATTTCGGGCATCGTGAAATTGGGATCGTATCTTATGGTAGACAATACTTCAAAATCCTCATCATTGTAATCAAAGCTTGGATCGATAAACTCGTGTTGAACAATTTCAGAGATCTGCGTCTGATAGGCAGTCAGTGATTTGTTAGCAACTGCCCTCATAGTCGTAGCTCTTTCAAGAAGTAGCACTTTTGTCTCATCTAACAATGTAATATTAATTTGAAATGAATGATAAACTCACATGCCAGTTCGTATCCTCTATTAATTATTATTAGTTTCTAGTTTTCAACCAATTAAGATGCCTTGTTGGCGCAATCGGTAGCGCGTATGACTCTTAATCATAAGGTTAGGGGTTCGAGCCCCCTACAGGGCTAATATTTTTTATCAATCTGGTAAATTGTTCAATAATTTGAAAAAGATGTTCAAAATCTCACCAAGCTGTTCTAAAAACAGTAGAAGAAAGCAGGTTTAGAAATTGAGAGCCAATGGTAGATTCAATCAACCGCATTACATCTGCTCTGGAATCTGCCAGGGAGATAACCCTTGAGGCAGCAGCGGTTGCGACGTCTCGCCTTGGTGAATCGTCATACCGGCGCTATTCAAAGGGTCTTAGTCCTGAAGCTCTTCATCATCTGCTAAGTTCGAGAAACCCAAGAGAGGTCAAAGACGGAATGAAGCGTATAATTTCAGTAATGGCATCAGGGGAAGATACTATTGGTCTTGATTCATATTTCGCAGATGTTGTCAAAAACGTTACATCTGAAGACACGAAGATCAAGAGACTCGTTGCAATATATCTTTTACGTTTTGCTGAAAGTGACCCCGATCTTGCTCTATTGTCGATCAATTCCATCCAAAAGTCTCTTTCAGATGCTGATCCGCAGGTAAGAAGCTTGTCTCTAAAGGTCCTTTCTGATATCAAGATCCCGTCACTGTATCCAATCGTGTTGCATTCGATCAAAAAGTCGCTGACGGACTCCTCAGCCGTTGTACGTAGTACGGTTGCCACGGCGCTTCTAAAACTTTGCAGAGAACAAGGTGAAGATTTGAGAGATGATGCCCTCTTGATCCTTAAAGACTTGTTGGCAGATGCCGATGCGGAGGTTGTGTCATCAGCCATTCTTTTATTGCAAGAAGTATTCCCAGACAGGTTAGAAATATTGCATGGCCATTTTCGGCGCTACTGTACGCAGCTACCTCAGTTCACGGAATGGTCCCAGGTTTCACTTATAGAGCTATTAACAAGATATTGTCGGACTTATCTTCCCAAGCCTCTCATAGTGGATACCTCGGGCAATTCAAATTCAATTCCACTACCTGATGAGTATATTGCCATTCCATTTGCGGTTTATGAAGTAGATTTCGATCCCGACTTGAAAAGATTTCTGACTTCCCTGGAAAGCCTTGTTTTTTCACCTAATGCAGCTGTGGTTGTCGCAATTAGCAAAGCATTCCTGCAATTGTCTCCACCTTTAACTTTTAAGAATTCTAAAATATCGCTTTCTTTGGTCAGATTAATTAGCTCCGGCGAAAACTCCGGACTAAGAGGGTTGATTCTTCAATGCATTTTGCTATACAGCTCCATGGATTCTACTCTATTTCTGCCTTTCATAAAGAAGTTTTACCTGCTCCCCTCTGATGATGTTGTCACATCTGTAACGAAGTTGAAGATCATATCTTTTCTGGTAAACATAACTAATGCTAACTCAGTTATTTCAGAGTTGCAATATTACATCAAGGCAGAATCAGATCCGCTCGTTATTCAAGAGGCTTTGAATACATTGGCGGTATGTGCCCAACTATCTAATGGTTTGTGCCTACGTGTTACTAAATGGCTCTTGGCCAACATGGGTAGCCATACAGCATCTTTGGTAATGGATGCTTATGTTAATGTCATAAGATACTTGATACAAAAAGAACCGGCGCGCCACCTGACAACAATGCTTAAGTTGTCGGCAATACTAAAGGATCAACCAGACCTCTCTGGAACTGCAAGATCTGGAATTATCTGGCTTTTTGGAGAATTTGCAGCCATAAGGTTCGATATTTGTCCCGATATACTACGGGTTCTCATTCCAAATTTTTCCAGAGAGTGCAAGGACACTAGATCTCAGATTTTGTTGTTGGCCGCAAAACTGTTGTCGTACGATATTGACAAGCATCATAAGGAATTCCCAGAAATGGAATATGATTTCACAAATTCCAGAATATCTGAAATGTTCCAAGCCGTCTTATATTTAGCGAAATTTGATGATAACTTTGACATCCGGGATAGAGCTAGAACATTTTCGTCGCTATTTGATAAAGGAAAGACGGAAATTGCTGCACTCCTACTTCAAGCTCCGAAACCATCGCCAATAGCCTCAACCATATCTCATTTGGTTGAGGGGACCGCTTCTTCCGATTTGTCATCTCTTGGCATAGACAGTGATTTGGAAGCCTTCTTCTACGTGCATCCTTGGAACGTAGATGTCATACAGACTTCCGATAGCGATCCAAGAGCACCAACTCCACTGAAGGATTATTCGAGACTGAAAACTAGTTTCTCTTCTAAGTCATATTTCAAGGACTCTTTTGGAATTGAACCAGAGACTGTTTCAGGGAGATCCATGACAAACACATCTCCCATTTCAAGCCCTTCGCCTACGTTCACATCATCTGGTGGAAGAAAATATCAGCTACAGAGTTTGGATGAATTTTTCTCCGATGTTCCTGCTAAATCTAAAATGAAGAGGAGAGTTATTGTTGAAGAAAGTTCTACCGAAGATTCCGCATCTGACTCTGATGATGACTCTAGTGATGGATCTTCCGACGACTCGGGTGATGGGGATTCCTCCTATGAGGAGGAGAATGATGTCAGTAATCCTCCCTCTTTCGGTGAAGATAAAGAGTCAAAATTGGGCTAAATATATCTGTAATAAAATATTTAGAATATCACTCGCAAAGCCATGAATTAAAAAGTCTCAAACAATTCTTCGATCCTTTCTTCTGAATTGCGCAATATGGGATAGCACGGTACAAGTGCATCAAGATGCTGTACGTATGCACTATTGTAAACATTCCAAAATGCTCGTCTAACATTCTTAGCAGGATGGAAGAGGCCTCCCCAAACGTAATTCATAGCAATTCCCGGGCCCAGAGCAATTGACAGCGCTTCTAAGCCCTCTACGATTCTAGCAATCACATGAGGTGATGTCTCAAACACGTTAGGCATTAGTAAATTCAAGAAGTGCAAGAAAGCATCTTCGTATCCCATCCCTGTACATCCCAATGCCAGATGACGAATTACGGATGCTGCCGTCTGACGATGGACTAGATCTCTGTCTGTAAGAGCATCTTGCAGAAGTGGAGTTGTTACGTAGATGTAATCCTTGCTCTTACTGCCAATATACTCAAACATGAATGACATTGCTTTTAGAACACCATTTTGGACATTAGTTTCAGGGGTTCTATATTCGTTCATTAAAGCGGGCAAAACGGTGAATGTCCCACAGGTTTCGGCAACAATGCCTATTGCAACGGCAGTACATACACGAAGCTGACGCTCTTGAACCTTCAGATTATTCAGCAATGCAACCAAAACGTCTTGGGGTCCAATTGCCCTTGCAATGTACCCAAAAGTTTTGTTAGCGATTCTTCTGATGGATTTGCTAGGGCTCTTTAGCATTTCCAGAAGTTCAAAACAAATTCTCATCCACTCCTTAGGTGGAACACATTCTGGACTCCGATCTGCTATCCTTCCGATCAACTCAATACTATTTTGTTGAACTTTTCTATGACGATTTCGCAAGATTGGAGTAAGAGTGGGAAGTATTTGATTGGCAGTGGGTTGCATTTTCGAAAATTCGATGCATGAAGTTATTTGACCCATGGCTCCTATGACAGAACCTAATACCTCAGGGTATACTTCTCCTAAAGATTCATACAATATAATGTTTAGCTTATTCAGCATTTCAAGTTCGTTGCAATTCCTGATGACAGGAATAATGATAGCACATAAGTCAGCTGCATGCTGGCGGATTATGGCCTCTTTGTTTTTCAGTCTTAAGAGAATCGTGCTTACTATCGGAGGCAAGTAAGGTTTCATCCGAGTGTCGAGGGACGTGGCCACGGTTCCAAAACCGTAAAAAATAGTACGGTCCTCATTTGTTTGATCCTGAAATGCAATTAAAAGAGCATCTATTAGCCGCGTCTCCAACCTTTCATCAATGTCTTGAGTTCCCAGAGCTTTCACTATTCTATTAACAGCATGAACTGCCATTGTTCTGAAAGGCTCAGATTCGTCCCTTAGTGCATCAATAAGATAGCTTATTGATGGAGCACAACCTGTTTTCTGCGCTAATACTACCGTTGTGTATGTCACTATTTTGCTGATTTGACGATCTAGCGCCGTTCTACGAGTCCAGAAATTACCATAGAACTCAGGTACAATATTCTCCCTGAGATATCTCGGTGTTACCCCCTCGGTCAAACAGCATTTTTGAATCACTGATAAAACTGCTTTTTTCATTTCATCATCTGGTGAGCTGAACTCCCGTTTAACTACACGCATGACCTCCTGAGAATAGTAGCCAGCATACTCCGGATCCATGAGAGGAATAATAAATGCTAGAGCCCGCAAAAATGAAGCCAACGTTTTACCTCTGTGTGTTCTGATTCCCTTCCACAAAGGCTCCAGAACAATGTTGTAAGATTCTATTCCATAAGGATAAGTACTTTGTGCCAACGATGCCAAACAGTGGGCGGTGGCTACTCGAACTGGCAAATGTTCATCAGTAAGTCCATATCCTATACAGTCGAGAAAAGGATTCAAATAAGGTAGAATCCCTATACCCAAAATAGTTGTGAGATGTTGAATACTTCTTACGCCTGTGTGACGAGCCCTCCATGATTTCCGTGAATGGCAAACTGCTTTTAAAAATGGTATCAGATGATTAGGCCCCAGAGCTTTTGCCACCACTGCTATAACACGAGATGTAATGTTTCTGACATATTCGTCTTCGTGATCTATATCAGATCTTATATTAGAAATTACCGTTGGTAGCCCTACTGCTTGAGCGAGGCGAGATATGATATCCCTCGCAACTTGTCTGGCAAAAGGATCTTCATCTATGAGAGAAGGTGCAATTACAATCAATATTTTGTGCGTATAGGGCTTTACTAGATCATTAAGTTGATACAAAATCCTGTTGATGACTTTGATCATCAGATGGCGCTCTTGGTCTTCAAGCGATCGATCTAAAAGTATTGGCAGTAGTCTATTAAAAATCCTCGGTGCACCAAATTCAGCAGCATGGTCTCTCAAGCTTCTCATGGCCAATTTGCGAGCCGAAGGGAGGCCATTTTTTATCTTCAAAAGTAGCTTCAAAAAATTTCTATCCTTGACTTCATCTTCTGTCAGGTCGGATTTCTCAAGCAGCAGCTCTCCAAAATGGTGTTTGTCTGCGGCCTTTAAAATTTGAAGATCATTAGCATTTGGAACTTCGAATGTTAGTTCTTTAGTTAGCTCTTTCTTGGTAGCAGCAGATATTTCCGGAACAGTATAGGATTCAGTCACGTCCCAACGTGATTTCTTCGTCACTCTTGTTTCACCCTCACCATGACGTAGTCGTTTCTTCTCATTCCCTTCTTCGCTTTTATCTTCCAAACTTAAATTGAAACGCTTTCTTTGATATTCGGACTCCTTAGCAATTGCTTTTCTCGCTACTTCTCTTTGAATCAGTAAGTCTGGCTCTGAAGAGCCCTTTCTCTCCAACTCATTCATAACATCTTTAGGAATAGAGTATTGTGGAACAAGGTTCCGCTTCTCATTTGTCTCTGTTTGCCTAACGAACGCTATGTCTGACATACCTCATATGCTACTCAATCTATTCGATGAGTTCTTAAATCTTGAGCACACAAGAGATGAAATGATATCAATCGTCCATGATGACTAAAATTCCAACATTTCACAATTTCAGATTTGGATGGACAAGATCTCATCCTACAAAGGAATAAGGATCTAAGCGAGCATGAAGGCTCTTTTGTTGCTCCACACACTGCTCCTCGTTTCCTTTGCTGAACTGAGTACCTTAACCGTTGATGATGAGCTTGTAATTTTGGATGGCAATCTTTCAGCTGGTAACAGTGAAGATAATTGTGTCGTGAATGACCCGTCTTTTGGAATAAAAGAAGAAGAAGTTGTCGAAGAGCAAGAACCACCACCTGTTTCAGGTCATTTCAATCCATTTCAAAAAGAAAGTTTGATGGACTATCCTTTTGAAGAGCGTCTTGTATTACGACCCTTACCACGCAACTTTCTATTAGCTTCGTTCCAATTCAATATTACTTCTGATGAGCTATCGATCGATAAAGGGGCCTCTCATTTCAATTCGTATGCTCATAATACGGTCTTTCCGAGATCAATCAGTCCCATCCTCGAGCACACAAACACGAGGCAACTGCATCTTCGATTCACCCATGGTCTCTGGGATGCTGAGTCCTGGGGACAGTTACCTCACAACGGTTCAAAATCTGGAGGTACCGGTGTCGAAATTTGGGCTGTACTTGAATCTGATTCTAAGCAAGCAGCGTTTGCACAATGGATATCACTAGCGAACTCTCTGAGCGGCCTCTTCTGCACCTCTATAAACTTCATTGGAAGTGATAAAACTAGCTATCCAGTTTTCTCCTTTCAGCCAAGTGGTGAAAACTCTCTTCCTCTATTTAATGAGAATAGTAAGCTATATTTGGTACGGGCGGCGTTAGCGAATGAACCAATCTGTACGGAAAATCTTACGCCGTTTTTAAAGCTGTTACCTACGAAGGGTAAATCTGGCGTAGCTTCTTTACTTGATGGTCATAAAGTTTTTGATTCTCATTGGCATAGTCTTTCGATAGATATCGAAACTCGCTGTGATGATACTAGTTGTAAGTATCATATGGAGGAATTCGTGGAAATGGTTGTACACGTTCCCAACGCCTTAGATCGCGCTGAAAAACCCATTCCTAAGCCCGTGGAGGAACACGAGTTACGCTGTGACGAGAGTAAGCCTCACGATGTCTTTGAATGTTTCCCACTACCAGAAAGCACCGACAGAGAATTTGAGCTTTCGAAGCTTTTTGGTCGCTACATACTGGGAACAAATTTAGTATCAAGAAGTCCATCCCGGGTGTGTGCCGAAGTTGGTCCTAATTGGAGCGCGCTGGTTAAGGTTGGAAACACATACTTCTCGACTGATGATAATTGCTTCGAAATTAAAGGAGACGAGCTTCACGACTTATATTTGCAGACATCCGACACTGCTCAAGTTGCTTCATCAGAAGACGTTCCAATATATGTGAGTAGATCACTTACCGGTTACGGTCAAGACGGAGGTGGTCTACGCACAGTTTTCAAAAATCCTTCCAATGAAACAGTGAGTCTTGTTTATTTCGAATCACTTCCTTGGTTTATGAGGCTGTACCTTTCCTCTTTAAAAATTGAAAGTGAAGATGGTTTACAATTAGACGATGTGATTACAAATACTTTCTATTTACCAGCAATTGACCGTCAAAGACCTACACACTTGGAATACAACTTGAAGGTTCCCCCAAACAGCACATTTGCATTGTCTTATCAGTTTGACAAGGCCCTCCTAAAATACGCAGAGTACCCTCCGGATGCAAATCATGGTTTCGATATTGAATCAGCTGTAGTAACGGTATTAAGTCCACTTAAATACGAAATGAGAACAGCAACTCTGCTCCTGTCCCTATCTACACCTGACTTCAGTATGCCATATAATGTCATTATTTTGACCTCGACTATTATGGGACTAGCATTTGGCACTATTTTTAATTTGATGGTTAAAAAGCTTGTTACGGTTGAAGAGGCAGACAAATCCAACGGATCAGTTGGAAGTAGAATTATTTTTAAATTCAGAGAAAGAATCAAGGCTATTTTCAAAAAGAAAGTTCCTTTGTTTGACGAATCAAAGAAGAATCAATGAGTCATGTGTTAAAGTGCATTCTGTTAAAGCATAGTTATTGGTCTTTTCAGTCCTCATTTTTCATTACAGATACGCTGCGCGTTCCGCTTTCTAAGAATATTATACGTTGCTTACCTTCAGTATACTTCAAAACATTAGGCGAAAGAACTGACATGTTGATAAGATTATCGGTATCACAATCTACATAGAGATATATTCAAAATGGGTCCTCGTAGGGATCCTCCTCATCATAGTCGTCATCCTTTTCGAACTCATATACAATAGCTCCTCCTGTATTAAAGCTTTGAGCCTCCAGAAATGGTAGCTCTACCTGTTCTCGTGCCAATTTTTGTTTGTTTGATGTCTTCAAATTGAATGTAGTCAGACCTTCAAGCACTTGAGAGTCATCGACACCTTGATCCTCTTCTGTTTCAACTAATTGGTCGTAAGAGTGGTCTTGAGAGTTATACCGAAAAGCATATACCAGTGATCTTCCAGATTTTCTACGATTGGTCATTATTATCTTCGACACGGTGGCGTTCAAGCCGCGAGGAATACTAAACCTCTGAATTTCCGACTCTACCTCTTCGAGGTCCACACTTTTGTTAAAAAGTGGTGCGCATTCTAGTACTGTTGATGCCATAAAATGGAGCAACGAAAGCGAGGAAGGGTAGTTTTCCAGTGAAGCTGGTCTATGCTCGGATTCTGATCTATGGTAAATACCCAACAGTGTCACGGACGGTGAGACGATGTTGCTGATGAATTGCGAAATTTGGTCGTTGGGTATATAGTTCAGTGAATCGATCACTACCAAATGCCTCTTGGTCGTGGGTTGACTTGGTAGATACGACTGAATACCGATGGTGAGTCTTTCTACCGATGTGGTTCCCTCAATAAAATGTGTTGCAAATGCAGGTTTATTCACTGTTTCATAGCCAACATAGACTATGGGCGTTGACTGACTGACATTTTGAGCAAACTCTTCTATAATATGCCAACCGGCTTGCGATAGATCATCTATGCACAAAATGAATGGTGCTGATTCATTCAAAGAGAACACGCGTCTCAGGAGGATCTTGGGGTTGTGAGATGTGCTAGCCATGCCAAGCTCTGATCGAAGTAATGGAGATGAGCCTTCATCTCTCAAAAAACTTCTTGTGCACGTGAGAGTTTTTTTTTCTAATCCCGAATTGAAGATGTTTGCAAGCCAAATGATAAATTTCAATCTAAAACGGGCAACCATAATAAGAGATTTATCAGGCCAGCTGCTCGAAATGCCTGTTATATACGGGCCACAACCTTTGAAACGGCTAAACACCGAAACGAGGCATGGGTTTGACGAGCAATACTCTTCAGAGCAATATCTAGAGTCATTAGAGAATGATTTTATCTTCTACTATGATGACAAGAGACACAAGACTAACGGAAATCCAACTCCTGATGATGTTAAGGAAAAAGATGAAGAGCACTATTATCAGCCAATCTATGATTGGAAAATTATGAAGGAGAGGCAAAAAACTGTGTCTGCTGCTCTTTTGCTGTGTTTAAATTTGGGTGTCGATCCTCCCGATGTTGTAAAAACACATCCATGTGCAAGACTAGAATCATGGGTTGACCCGTTAAATTTTCAAGACTCTAAAAAGGCAATCGAGCAGATTGGTAAGAATCTTCAATCCCACTACGAAACTCTATCTCTCAGAACGCGTTATAAGCAATCATTGGATCCGTGTGTTGAAGATGTTAAACGTTTTTGTAATTTTCTGCGGAGAGCATCCAAAGACGAGCGGATTCTATTCCATTATAACGGCCATGGAGTTCCACAACCAACTACTTCGGGTGAAATGTGGGTATTCAATCGTGGTTACACGCAGTATATCCCCGTGTCGCTTTATGATCTCCAAACTTGGCTAGGAGCTCCCTGTATTTACGTTTATGACTGCAACAGTGCAGGAAATATTGTTTCGAATTTTCAAAAATTCGTTCAGAAGAGAATCAAGGATGACCAAGAAGGCAATCATGATATCGCAGCTCCCTCTCCAACTCAGGCATACATGGATTGTATCCAGTTAGCGTCGTGTGAGGCCAATGAGCTCTTACCGATGAATCCTGAACTTCCCGCGGATCTATTCACTTGCTGTCTCACTTGTCCGATTGAAATTAGTGTCGAAATATTTCTAATGCAGTCACCATTGCGAGAAACAAAATATTCTATGTTATTTCAGGATCAAGATAAAAGAAAGCATGCTGAAAACGATAAATTCGCATCACGAATGCCCAACATAACAATTCCTGGTAAATTATCTGACAGAAGAACCCCACTGGGGGAATTGAATTGGATTTTCACAGCGATAACTGATACTATTGCATGGACATCTCTACCTCGTCCTCTATTTAAGAAACTTTTCAGGCATGACCTCATGGTCGCGGCACTATTCCGAAACTTTTTGCTGGCAAAGAGAATTATGCCTTGGTATAATTGTCATCCGGTGTCCGATCCGCCTCTACCTGACTCAATCGCCGAGCATGCGATGTGGAAGTCATGGGATTTGGCTATTGATGAAGTTTTGAGTAATCTTGTCAAAGATTTGAAAGATTCGCCATTAGTTCCTGGTGACTTAGAAGCCCAAATAATATTGCAAGAACAACAGTCCCATATTAAAGAAAGCAATAGTGATGATGCTTTAAGATCCAAAGCGCCAGCTGGAACTCTCAGCACTATGTCGCTAGTAAATCAGCAACTGGGTAGCTTAACCCAAATTTCCCAACAACAATTGGCACAACAACAACAACAGCAACAACAACAGCAGCAGCAGCAACAGCAGCAGCAGTTTACAGGCTTTTTCGAACAAAACTTGACAGCATTCGAACTTTGGTTAAAGTATGGCTCCAATACGAGGCACCCACCCGAGCAACTGCCGATTGTGTTGCAAGTACTTTTGTCTCAGGTACATAGAGTTCGTGCTCTTGTTCTATTGTCGAGGTTTTTGGATTTGGGACCTTGGGCAGTCTATTTGTCGTTGTCGATCGGTATTTTCCCTTACGTTTTAAAGCTGCTACAAAGTCCGGCTCAGGAACTTCGACCCATTCTTGTTTTTATATGGGCAAGGATTATGTCCATTGATTACAAGAACACTCAGGCAGAGCTAATCAAGGAAAAAGGGTATTTATATTTTGTGAAAATGTTAGTTCCTGAATGGGGAATGGGACTATCCCCCCAGATTCAGAGGACTTCCAGTACTGGCGGTGGTTTGACAATGAATGTAAATGCAAGCTTGGGCACACAAAGGTATCAGCTTTATCAATCATTGCAACCGAATGCTAATATCAATACCAATGCAATTGTTAACAACACTACAGATGAACAAAAAGCGATGGCAATGTTTGTACTCTCCTCCTTCGTGCGCGATTTTCCTGCCGGTCAGAGGTGTTGCTTCTCCATTGATTTGGTCAGCAAGCTATGCTTTTATATAGAAAGTTCTGAGATTCCCCTGTTACGGCAGTGGTGCATCATACTTATGGGTCAATTATACGTCAAGAACCCATTAAACAAATTTATTTGCATGACAGGGGGTTATTTGGATAAGGTCTTCACCTCCCTAAGAGACCCAGTTCCTGAGGTTCGTTGCGCTGCGCTACTAGCGATTAAAATGTTCGTGTCTGATATCGATGAACCAGAATTAGCGTTAACACTGCAGCAGGATCTTCAACAACAAATCCAGCAGCTACAAGAACAGTTGCAGTCTTTACAATCGTCCAGTCAGATGCAACGTCAACAAGCTCAAATAGAACAGCAATTGCAACAGTATCAACTGTCGCTAAATCAACTGCGTAATATGGACTCAAGACAGCTGAAAAGGGAAGAAATAAAGATGACCATTTCTGCTTTAGCTTTAGTTAATGATGGATCACCTATGGTTAGAAAAGAGCTCGTGATTTTTCTTTCGCAGATCGTCAACCGATACATTAATTTCTTCATTGTTATTGCATTTAATGAGCTATGTGACGAAATTGTCCAACTTGAAGCATCTAACGCAGAATCCGGAAATGCTGAAATGAAGCAATCTGTGGCTCACGGATCGATATTCAATACTGTGTGGAAGGCACTATTAATTTTAGCAGAAGATCCCTATCTAGAAAACAAGTACCTGGCGCAACAGGTAGTGGATTCCATATTAATGAAGTTAAGTGATCATGAACAGTTAAATGAAGTTGTTTTGGCGATGGAGCAGTATCTCATAAAGCATACAGCAACCAGTTCAATAACACCTAATTCACTAACTTCTGCTGCTACTCTCCCCGCACTCAAAAGGCCATTAAGTCTCTCTAATAATAATAAGGATGAAGATTCAACACAGAGGGTTCCCGAAAAATCAAATGCTTCAAGAAGGTCGATATCTCTCAGCGGTTTATTGAAAACGCTTGGATTTGAAAGCGGTTCCGAAGATGACTCCCAAAAGTCTTCAACATCCCGTGGATATAAAGCACAGAGCATGTACCTATTGAGCGTTCCACATGGAGTTGCGCCAACGGCTGTAACACCTCGTTTTAGGAAGCATAAAGGTACTATTGAGCTTCCTTTAAAAAGTTCATTTTTGGATTACTCTCGTGAATACTTCCAGGAACCTCAGATGAAGAGACAGGAAGCTGATGAGCCAGGTAGTCTTGAATACACTGCAAGAGTTTGGAGAAGGAATCGTAACGAAGGTATCATTCAAAAAACACAAGCGGAAAAGAAGCTGTCCTTGTATGGCGACTGGTCACATAGCATTGCAACTTTGGATAATAAAACGCAACCTAAGATCTTACGATTTTCACAATTTGAAAACTATATTGTATCAGCGGATGATAGAGATACCATTACAGTCTTTGATTGGGCAGAGAAGTCCAAGCTCTGTCTCTTTTCCAATGGAAACCCGTTCGGAACTAAAATAACAGATATGAAGTTTTTGAATGAAGATGATACACCTCTGTTGTTAGCAGGATCTTCAGATGGTATTGTTAAGATCTATCGTGATTTTCATGACGTAGACGCTTTGGAATTAGTGTCATCGTGGCGGGGATTGACCGATTTGCTATTAACTCCACGATCTACTGGTTTACTGACTGAGTGGCAACAAAGCAGAGGTTCGCTTTTAGTTACAGGAGATGTCAAAATTATTCGAGTTTGGGATGCTCTGACGGAAAGTATTGAAGTCGATATTCCTGCTAAATCTTCATCACTAATCACATCCCTGACATCGGACCAACTCTCAGGAAATATATTCGTAGCTGGTTTTTCTGATGGTTCAATACGAACCTATGACCGCAGAATGGACCCCCGCGATTCAATGATCCGTCTCTGGAGAACAGCAGGTGGTAAGCAGAGCTCATGGATAACTAATGTTCACCTGCAAAGAGGCGGATATAGAGAACTTATTAGTGGGACCGGTAATGGTATTGTTGAACTATGGGATATAAGACATCAAGATCCTCTCTTGTCATTCCAAGATGAGGGCGATCAGAACTCCGGGAATAAACGGTTGACAACCATGACTTCTTTGCAAGCGCATGAACATGCGCCAGTAATTGCAACCGGAACCAAACAGATCAAAATATGGACCACATCTGGCGATCTGCTCACGGCATTCCGTAACAATGTACATGGTATGGCCGGAACTCTTGCGACTGGGATAGGTGCTTCTAGAGTTTCTGGTTCATTTGTGTCTGCAATGGCATTTCATCCTCATAGGATGATTTTGGGGGCAACTAACTCTCATAGTTCTCACATTAATATTTATGAGTGTCATGATAACAAGACGGAATACTTTTACTATTAGGCATCATATGCATTGTAGTATTTAATTTGATAAATTTTTAGCGATTTAATGTTTAGTCTGGCCCTACGACAAAAAATACAGTGGATTTAATGTGCACTAGTTACAGAAATAACCAGAAATATACCGCTGATGAATACCGTTTATATGAGACGCGTAGCTACTTAAACTTGTTTTGCCACAACAAATACCTCTTTTGGCTTTTGAATCAGCGTTCAATTCGATTGATATAATCAATTTTAAACTCAGGTTTAAAGAATTATTTTTGTAAAGCAATATGAGTCCTCATAAAAACCAATCACTTCTTCAACAAAGTAATTGTCTTACGCCAATAGTGATGCATATATTATTGTTGGAACGAAATACAACTATCGACCATCGACTAGTATTCGTGTTACTAGTATATTATCATACACGGTGTTTTAAGATGACATAAAGAATGAGAAACAGTCATCGAAGTTAGTGGAAGCTGAAACGCAAGGATTGATAATGTAATAGGATAATGAATGAAAAGGTATAAAAGGAACAGAAAGAGCAAGAATATTTATAAGTAGAATTATCAACTCTTCTTCCTGGATTCTTAAAAAGATGAGGAGAACTTCTAGTATAACCATATACCAATTATTACAGCCTTAATCAAAAATGGAATCCCAACAATTATCTGAATATTCACCTAATTCTCAATAATGTATATATTTCCGCATGAATTTTAAATATTTTGTAGATAATTTAAGATTTCGCCTGCCAATTATTTTTACAGAATCCAAAATGTAACGATAGGACACTAACATAAGAAGGGAAATAAAGCTCTGAGTTACAATGTCTTGAGTTGATATATGATCTTCAGTATAGAACTTCTCAACCAATCTTGTAAGGACACAACTGAACAATGCCTTAGATAAAATCAAATATATAGACAAATATATTCCAACCGTTTCAACAAATGAAGCGGTGGCTCAATGGTAGAGCTTTCGACTCCAGTTAGATCCTGGAAATCCAAGGAAATTGCAATCGAAGGGTTGCAGGTTCAATTCCTGTCCGTTTCATTTTTATTTTTATTACCTATTTACCCGATTTGGAAGCAGGTGAGCGAAAAGAAGATTTCCGAAAACAGAAAATGAGATCAATTTCAGAGGTAAAAAAAAAAAAGGCTGAGTTACGTTTCTATAATTAACATGCTCTGACGCGAAATTAAAAATAACGTGTTAGAGCGTAGTAGTAATATTGTAAAGTGCTGGTTATTGGAAACGCGAGAGAAATAGTTGTTGTGGCTTGGTTTCGCGTTGCAGGTGATGAATTATAAGTATAAATGTCCGAAAGGTTTGGCGTTTAAACTCATGCGATCTATGACAATATTTTTACTGGCATAGTGATTGAGTACAGATTTCATTTAAAAATAGCATAATAATGGTTAATTGGAAAACATATGCCCTAGGTGCTGGTTTTTCTGCTGGTATAGCCTCTGCCGCCAGCTCAGATGCAAGTGCAAGTGTGACTGCAAGCACCGCCAGCTATTCGTCAGTGTCTACATGCAATCCATTGTCAACAAGCGGCTGCCCAGCAGATAAGGCTTTAGCTACCGCCATTGCTGATGATTTCAGTTCAGAGTCCAGCTATTTTTTCAGAACAAGTAGCAGTGGTGAGATCGAGTATGGTTCGGATGGAATGGCAATGACAATCAACAAGAGATTCGACAATCCTTCTCTAAGATCGGATTTTTACATCATGTACGGTAAGTTAGAAGTCGAATTAAAAGCTGCTAACGGAACCGGAATTGTTTCATCATTTTATCTCCAGAGTGACGATCTCGATGAAATTGATCTCGAATGGTTAGGTGGTGACACGACTCAATTCCAATCCAATTTTTTTTCTAAGGGTGACACTACAACTTACGACAGGGGCGGCTTCCACAGTGTGAATGCTCCTCAGGATGAGTTTCACAACTACACTCTGGATTGGGCAATGGACGAGACTGTGTGGTACCTAGATGGCACTGCAGTCAGAACTTTGGCCAATACTTCTGATGAAGGCTACCCACAATCTCCAATGTATGTAATGATGGGATGTTGGGCAGGTGGTGATCCAAGTAACGAGGCTGGTACTATCGAGTGGGCTGGTGGCGAAACAAACTATTCAGATGTGCCATTCACGATGTACATCAAGAAAGTTATAATCACAGACTACTCTACTGGATCCCAATATACTTACAATGGTGATTCTGGTTCTTGGGAGTCCATTGAAGCCAAAGACGGTGAGGTTTACGGAAGATACGACCAAGCTCAAGAGGACTTTGCTGCTTTAGCCAACGGTGCCACTTTAAGTGGCTCTTCGTCCACCGCAAGCTCCACTTCTACCAAATCAAGTAGCACTAGCTCTACGACCTCGAGCAGCTCCACTTCGAGCAAGTCTAGTAGTTCAAGTTCGACGAGCCATTCTAGCTCTTCCAGCTCACACACCACTACCAGCAGCAGCAGCTCCAGTTCTAGCTCCAGTTCCAGTTCCAGTTCAAGCTCCAGTTCTAGTTCTAGCTCCAGCTCCAGCTCTAGCTCCGGATCCAGCACCAACTCCAGCATCAGCTCGAGCTCCAGTTTCGCTTCATCCGCCGCAGCCAGCTCTTCTGAGCCCGCTAACAGTGACACTGTATCATCCTCCGTCAGTGCAACCACCACGCTAGCTGATGCAAGTGTGGAAACTTCCGCAGCTGCTGAGGCCTCTTCTGCGACTACATCTCATTCGTCAACCATTTCAACAGTGGCGACGGGCTCTACATCTTCATCAGTGAGCATCGCCACTGCCACTAATGGTGCCTCTGCTTTGAGTGGGACTCTGTCCGCTCTATTTGGGCTGGTGGCTCTCTTCGTTTGAGGAAAAACACCGTTAACGAACACCCCATCGATTCCAATCGCCCTTTCATAGCTTATTTAGTCATTATTGTATTATAAGGAAAACATTACAAGAGGTTTCGGCTGCACAGTCAAAATTATCTGTCAATTGTGCTTAAGAGGGTCCGCTATTACAAGAGACTGTTAGTACATCATTTGTAACGCGCAACTTGAGAGTTGAAAAAAATTAGCCCTGTAGGGGGCTCGAACCCCTAACCTTATGATTAAGAGTCATACGCGCTACCGATTGCGCCAACAAGGCTCTTTAATTGATTGGAATTAATTGCTGCACTGCAGATACATATTTGATAGTAGAGATCACATTCATTTTGTCACTAGAAAATTTTGCCAGCTTAGTGTGTTACAATCTCATCGCATCGATCAGGATACAACGAACATGAAGATTGAATCCGTGAGAGACTCGTTTCTAAGCGACTACGAAGTGCTTCAATTTCTGTGTCAACTTGAGCGAAAGCATAACTGGGGACTTGATGACGAGAACGAAGCTGATGAGACTACGAATTCCCACAACAGAAGAAGAAAGAAGAAACAATATAATCATCCAGAATTACAGGCTATAACAAGGGATACAGTACGGTATTTATCCCTAGCGAAGACGGTTGGTGGTGGCGAAGATGGTGATGCGCCTGAAGACGCGTCACACAAGAAATCGCCGCTCACACGTTTGAACGATGCCCGCTTCACAGAACTCATGGTACAGCTTAACCAATTTCCTCTCTTCAAAGCTGAGAAGCTACAAATTGTCAATCAGCTTCCCACGAATTTGGTTCATCTTTACGCCATTGTTGAGGAGTGTGATGCCCGTTTCAGCGAAGAAGAAGTAAACCAGATATTACAAGTTGTGCAAGCGGCCTGCGCCTGACCATCCTCCTCTTTTGTACTCTATGTATATCATGTCATTGTATAGTAAAGAACATCTACGTTTTCCACGATCCATCATTAACTGTAATTTACTTAATCATTCGTTACAACCGACTGCTGCACCTTTGGCTACCGCACGTGCGTAAATTGATGTGGAAAATTTTCCTCCGTAAGGCTTTCAAATTTAAGAAGGGATATTAGTATATGAGAAAAGGAAAAAAGTTGTAGACGATAAAACAAGAGCATCGTTCATCACACCGTGGGTTTACCTAACTAAAGATGAAGTTCGGTGAGCATCTGAACAGATCGCTAATCAGGGAATATAGCTACTATTACATCTGCTATGATGACTTGAAGAATGAACTACAAGAGAACCTTGAGGCCAATCACAGGAAATGGAACGACGAGTTGGAAACACAGTTCTTGGAATCTTTGGAAGTGGAATTGGACAAGGTATACACTTTTTGCAAAGTGAAGCACAATGAAGTCATCAGACGGGTAAAGGAGGCCCAAGACCAGGTTCAAATGACTGTGCGTGCTCTGGACTCTAATACACCACCTTCAGACCTTGACTTTGAGATTTTGGAAGACGAGCTCTCCGACATCATCGCTGATGTGCATGATCTCGCGAAATTCTCGAGACTAAACTACACCGGATTCCAAAAAATCATCAAGAAGCACGACAAGAACACTAAGTTCATCTTGAAGCCGGTTTTTCAAGTTAGATTAGACTCCAAGCCATTTTTCAAGGAAAACTACGATGATTTGGTGGTCAAAATTTCGCAGCTATACGACTTAGTTAGAACGAGAGGTCATCCAGTTCTCGGTGACTCTGCTGCCGGTGGTAAGCAACAGAACTTCGTCAGACAAACCACCAAATACTGGGTTCATCCCGACAACATCACAGAGTTAAAGCTGATTATTTTGAAGCACTTGCCCGTATTGGTTTTCAACACTAATAAAGAATTTGAGAAGGAGGATTCTGCCATTACTTCCATCTATTACGATAACGAAGACTTAGATTTGTATTACGGTCGTTTAAGAAAAGATGAAGGTGCCGAGGCACACAGATTGAGATGGTACGGTGGCATGGGATCGGACACGGTCTTTGTTGAGAGAAAAACCCACAGAGAAGACTGGACCGGTGAGAAATCTGTTAAAGCAAGATTTGCTCTTAAAGAGCGTTATGTCAATGACTTTATGAAGGGTCAGTACACCGTCGAAAAGGCTTTCGCAAAGATGCGCAAAGAGGGTAAGAAGTCACTTAAAGAAATTGAAAACTTGGAAGCTTTAGCTACTGAAATTCAGTACACAGTTTTGAAGAAGAAGTTGAGACCTGTTGTCAGATCCTTCTATAATAGAACAGCATTCCAGTTGCCCGGCGATGCTCGTGTCCGTATTTCTTTGGATACTGAATTGACCATGGTTAGAGAAGATAATTTTGACGGATATGATAGAACACATGGTAATTGGAGAAGAATGGACATCGGTGTAGACTGGCCATTCAAGCAATTGGCTGATAAAGATGTGTGCAGATTCCCTTACGCAGTATTGGAAGTTAAATTGCAAACTCAACTTGGCCAAGAGCCTCCCGAATGGGTCCGTGAATTGGTTGGTTCCCATCTAGTCGAACCCGTTCCAAAGTTCTCCAAGTTTATTCACGGTGTTGCTACCTTATTGAATGATAAAGTAGAATCTATACCATTCTGGCTACCTCAAATGGGTGTCGATATCAGAAAGCCCGCAATTCCAACGCAGATTAACATTAGCAGACCAGGAAGGGAAGACAATGATAGCGATGACAATTACAGCGGCGATGCCGCTGGAAACAATCTAGATGCAGAAGAATTAGTGGGATATGGTGCTATTGAGGGTGCTGGCACCGCAGCTCCTGCAACCGATGATGGCAGAAGTGCCTCCGCTGTCGCCTTACAAAGAAAGATTGATAATGCCAGCAATCCAGTAGTGAAGATAGTATACCAAGCAGTGGCGGCTGTCGACCACTATTTGCATGGTGACCAAATCAGTAAAGTTCCAAAGGGTACAGTATTCGACACTGAAGTCAGGGCTCCACCTGGAAAGACCATCTGTGTGCCTGTGCGTGTGGAACCAAAAGTGTACTTCGCAACAGAGAGAACCTTTCTGTCATGGTTGTCCATCAGTTTGATATTGAATGCTGTTGCCATTTCGATGGTTAACTACGGAAGTACAACCACCATGATCGCGTCGATCGGCTTTTTCTGCACCGCACTAATCACGATTGTCTACAGTGCATACGTTTATTGCAACAGAGTGGTCAACATTAGATTGAAGAGAGCTGTTGATTATCAAGACAAAGTTGGGCCACCACTGGTCTGTGGATTTCTCATGTTGTCTATTATCTTTAGCTTTTACACAAGTCTCTTTCGCTAAGACGAAACAATTTAAAACCTCGAATTAATGTATAATAGGACAGCTGAACGCGTCCTAAGTGTTTGTTTAAAGAAAATAGCACCTAACTAAAGCCACTAGGGACTTAATAAACTCGTAGTTTAGTGTGCACAAAGATGCAAATGCCGATGATGTAAAGAAGTAAATTAGACGATAGAATAAGCTGAGATCACGTGCTGCGAGTGTTTGTTTTGATTTCATTTTTCGAGACGCGATATCATTTAAGTACGTTTGCATCGTCAAGAGAAGATTGCTTAGTAGAAGTCGATTGCCATGTCCAAAGGCAAACTGCCGGTGACAAACTTTGATGTTATCGAGTCAGATAAAGAAAACGTCCTACCTTTGAGAAATGGAAGATCAGCCAGCACGCTTTCGCTCTCTCTTCGTCAAAAATCCAATGCAGAACATAGCGAGACACTCACCGACCTTCGGCTGGAATATGAGCGTAAAATATTGGAGGAGCTCGATGATATGGATGACCCGTTAGAACTGTATCTGGACTACATTTCATGGATTAATAATGCGTATCCTCAAGGTGGACAATCGAAGCAAAGTGGGATGCTTGATATCCTGGAACGATGCTTGATGTATTTCAAAGATTTTGAAACCTATAAGAATGATCCGCGGTATCTTAAGGTTTGGCTCTGGTACCTCGAGCTTTTCTCGAGCTCTAGTGATGAGAGAAAGAACCTTTTCGTGTACATGATGAGGAAAGACATTGGGGTGAAACTAGCGCTGTTTTATGAAGAATTTGCATCACTGTTGGTGGCCCAAAAATTGTATTTACAGGCCAATGAGCTGTTGTTGCATGGTATAGATATTCAAGCTAGACCAACAGGACGGCTGC
Organism: Lachancea fermentati; assembly: GCA_900074765.1. Taxonomy (NCBI): domain Eukaryota; kingdom Fungi; phylum Ascomycota; class Saccharomycetes; order Saccharomycetales; family Saccharomycetaceae; genus Lachancea; species Lachancea fermentati. The sequence continues at coordinate 1,180,684 of LT598488.1, read as the reverse complement.
GAAAGTCCTTACAATATTTTGAGGAACAAATGAGGCAACTGAATGTTGATCTATCATCCCGGTACTCCCAAGAGAGTATCTTCGAGCAAGATGGCCCTGACTTCATATTGGGAAAACAAAAAAGCCAGATAACCGAATCTTCCAAAACGAAACCATTGCATATGTCTTCTTTGAAGCACACAATCTTCCATGATATAGAGGAAAATCAGCGCGACAATAACTTGAGAAAAGACGGGTGGGAATACTTGGACTCAAAAGTACAAAGAGATAAGGAGAACAGATTGATCAGTTCGCAACTGAAGCCTGGTCAGAATGTTGGCAAACTCACACAGCATGGATCAGAGGCTAACAACAACAAAAGACTCCCAATTTTCAAGGACTCTTTGGGAAGAGGTAGTCCTGTCTACAAGATCCTGGAAATACCCGGGAGGAAATCGGAAAAAGTCGATTGCAATTTTGATCTTATATATCCTAACGCCACTGAGGAATATTGCATCGAAGAAATATTAGCAATATCAAGAAACGTATATCAAAAACAGTCGCATGCAGAGTTCGAAACACAGAAGCTTCTTCATTCCTCTGACCTTCAAATCGAAGATCAATCAAAAATAAAGAGGCAGAAATTAGCCTTGAGACCCAAAATACAACTGCATGACAAACCTAATGAAGGGCACCACTTACCACCAGAGGATATTCAAGATACTCTGACGTATAAACGAATAACTACAAGCTCCACCTTACCATTGAAGGACGACGAGGACACGCGATCTGAGAGAAAGAAAAGTAGACCCAGCTCACCCACCGTGACGCTTTACTCTAAAGATGCCATGGATGAAGTGTATTCAATGTTCAATCAAGATTATTCAAAACCGAAGCAACTTTTGGAGACAGATGATACCACAAGCAAGTTTGCGGTATATGAGAATTTTACACAAGAGTTTACAAGAAAAACTCTTGATGATCTTACGGAGGCTAGACAGCTTGGTGGTGATATGATTCAAAAGACGCCTCGTAAGAGCCCCGAGGCAACTGCCATTGATAAAGCTAGCAAGGAGACGACAACTCCGACATATAAAAGTAAACTCCAAGAATATATGACACCTATTCAAGAGCGTCCAGAAACTTTTAAACTCAACTCTGAGCATGATGACGACAACACGGACAAGAAAAACTTTGATAGTGGCACCATAAATTCAACAGAAAGCTCTCCTTTTCTTACTCAACCTCAAACTATCAATGTACCACCCGAGGAACAGAAGCCCGTAATAGATAACCCGTTGAATGACACTTTCAGAAGCCAGCTTTTAGAATCAGTTGATCCTCCTTTGTCCACATATGATAACTTTTACAGCTACAATCAATGCCTTAGGATGAGCTCAGTTTTAAAGCGGATACATCAGGTATCTAAGAATGTCAAAAAAAATCCAATTGTTGATTTCAAAAAAACGAATGATCTTTATTGCATACGGGCAGAACTTGGGGAGGGAGGTTATGCTACTGTTTATTTAGCAGAGTCGAGCACTGGCTCTCTAAAAGCTTTGAAAGTGGAGAAGCCTGCTAGTATTTGGGAATTTTACATTTTGAAACAAGTTGAAAAGAGACTTGATGGTGAACCCATTCTAAGGTCCATTATCAACGTAGATTCTCTGCATTGTTTTCAAGACGAGAGCTATCTTGTACTAAATTATGCAAGCCAGGGAACTGTGTTAGATCTAATCAATTTGGAAAGGGATAAATATGGAAGCTCTCTGGACGAAACTCTTTGTATGTTTATTGCAATTGAGTTGATGAAGGTGCTGGAGTGCATTCATGATGTTGGTATCATTCACGGGGACCTAAAGCCCGACAACTGCATGATTAGATTCGAAGAATGTTCTGAATTGTTAGGTGACTACGACGCAAATGGAAAGAATGGATGGTCGAGCAAAGGAATCTATTTAATTGATTTTGGAAGATCATTTGATCTAACACTATTCGAACTAGGTACTAGATTCAAAGCCAATTGGAAGACAGATCAACAAGATTGCCCCGAGATGCGTGAAGGTCGTCTTTGGAGTTACGAGGCAGATTATTATGGGCTTGCGGGCATTATTCATGCTATGCTGTTCGGAAAATTTATCGAGACGCGAAGTTTGCAAAATGGCAAATATGAGCTTATTAGCAGCCTTAAGAGGTATTGGAATCATGAGCTTTGGTCACCGTTCTTTGACCTGCTTATTAATAGTAACCAATACGGAAATTTACCGATCACTGCAAAACTGCGAGAGCAGCGATTACTTTTCGAAATGTATCTAGAAAGAGAGGGCGGTGGCCGGTTGAAAAGTCAAATCACAAGTCTAGAACCTGAATTGGCAAAGTTTAAGCAATAGTTAATATAATAAGGATTAATAAAGTAAGGTAACATTTAGTCAACGTTAAGACAAAGCTAAATACCAATCAAATCTCAAAACCTTTCGAAATGACGTAACAAAATTTAACTTGAACTCAGCAGGTTCTGCTTCTTTTTTTTTTTATCGTAATATACATGATATATATTTCAAAGTACTTATTCTTGCTTTCTAACGCCGCTAACGATGTCGTCAACTCTCAACAATAAGCATGCGCTTTCAATGGCTGTTTTGATACTTTGCTGCTTGATTACCTCAGGCTCCCAGACACCATACTCGACCATGTCTACGACGGTACCCGCATCACCATTGATACCAAAAGTGAAGTTGCCTTGAGCATGCTTCGCTCTCAATTGTGAAAGTACTCTAATTGGATTCCCACCTGCATTTTGAATCAAAGTATGAGGAATACATTCCATGGCATCAGCGACTGCTTGATATGGCCATTGTTGAATACCTTCTAATTGTTTAGCACGTTCCGCTAGCTTGACTGAAACTGCCATTTCAGTAGCACCACCACCTGGAGACAAAGAAGGCGAAAGCATCACATTTCTGGCAACAGCCATGGCATCTTGCAAGTTACGCTCAATTTCATTCAAGATATCTTTGGATGCTCCTCTTAAAAGAATAGTACATGCTTTAGGGTCTTGACATTCATCCAAAAACGTGAAGTATTCGTCACCTATCAACTCCACCTTGAAAACACCGCATTTGGTCCCTACGTCACTTTCCTTCAGGTCTTCAACTCTATTGACAATTGTAGCACCGGTAACACGAGCAATTCTGTTGTTGTCAGACTTTTTTGTGCGTCTTAAAACACTGCAACCACCTTTCAAAAGATAATGTTGAGCAAGGTCAGATACACCTTTTTCGGTAATAACAACGTTAGGCTTAACAGCCAAGATTTGTTCACACATCCAACGAACTTGCTCTTCTTCAATTTGGAGGATACGGTTCCAATCCTCCTCGCGTGTGACTTCAATGTTTGTCTGAGACTCTCCTTTCTTGTACTCTAGGGGACAATCTAACAGGACAACACGGGGGTTTTCGATGTAACGGGACATTTTAGGATGAACGACATCTTTGTTGAGCATAACACCATTCAAAACACGGGATTCAAGCACATCTCCTCCGGGTATCTTTTCAACGCGAACATACCTCTTGATATCGATTTCATACCGGGGCTCATTATATTCAGTGATACCTAAATCAATCCTGACGGTTTTAACAGCAGTAAGAGCTAAGTCGCACATCTTCTCAGACCAATGACTAACGTATTTGGTACCGATTGCGGCTTGGATCAACTTCTTCATAGCTTCATTATTTTCCACGTCTACAGGCTTGCTGACTTGATTTACCACTTCTAGCGCATCGCTTAGAGCACGCTTCAATGCTTGGATAATGATCACCGGATGAATATTCTTCTCAATAATGTAAGGAGCGCACTGTGCAAGTATCTCACCAGCGAGGATAATAACTGTCGTGGTTCCATCACCTACTTCCTCGTCTTGGGTCCGAGACAACTCCAACATTGACTTTGCCGCAGGATGCGCAACGTCAATCTCACGCAAAATTGCATGCCCATCATTTGTTAACACCAATCCACCCATCGGGTCAAGCAGCATCTTCAGCATTGCTTTGGGGCCCAAGCACGTACGGATCACGTCTGCAACGGCCTTGGCAGCTGTTATGTTGGAGATTTGAGCCTCACGGCCGGTCGTTCTCTCTTGAGAAGTGTTCATAAACACAACAGGAGCTTGCATTGCAATTGATCAACCTCAGAAACCTTATTCTACTATCGGTTTCTAGAGTGAAGCGTTTCTTAAACCATCTGCAAGTGGCAAATTTTTCGAGTTTCAAAGAAAGCCCGTACAAAAGCACATACAATATCGACACGTATCGTGATTCACGTGACCCGAAAAGATAGTACATTTTAAATCTAAAGCATATAAAGATGAAGGAATAGAGAACTGAATAAGTCTATAAGAGGATCCGGTTATATTAACGGGGAGCTAGTACTAGAGCAAGACGAGCTGAATGCAAGTTCGCGTGGATTCTCTATACGAAGCACGTCAGCCAAGGTAGTAAAAGATCTCTTGTCTCGGGCGTTATCTTTAAGCCTCTCTTGCAAAAAAGCCTTGTAGCCCGCTACCGTCTTAAGGTAAGAATCAGACTGATTTTGCATTTTATGAGAATATTCAAATAAGGGCTGGATTTCCTCTCGAGCGAAATAATCGATGGTTGGCAGTCTGGGAAGCCCGAACACTAACGAATTAATGTCATCACGGCTATTTTTGAACTGAACAGGGCGTCCATAGAGACGTAAACTGCTCATCATAGGCAACACACACCTGATCATGGACTCTAAATGAAAAACACCATCATGAGGAATAGGTTTGATCAAGAGCTCAGTGGTGATGGAATGCGACCCTTCATTCAGGTTACCGTGATACACGCTGGACGTAACAGATACCGACGACAGAGTTCTCCTGTGCTTGGGGGAGAACGAAAAACTTGAGTGCGAAGTAGACTCGGAGCGTTTCTTGGGCGAGCGATTGACCCACGACGTGGAAGAAGACCTGCTTCTACTGGACTCCGTTTCCTCGGACGGCCAGTACACGTCACCAACGAGTCGCAGACAAGTTAGCTTTGATAAGCGAGATTCCATGCAACCAAGTGGGTCGCGTATGCTGGAGATGGGGCCTGTTAAATTAGAATCGCCAGGATTGCTGCCATCATACTCCGGCACAAAAAAAAGGTCTTGTTCGTCGCCACAGTCTGGGATAAAGCAAATCAAGTCCTTGGAAGACAACGACTTGTCATCTGTGAAAAACTTTATTTGCCGTTTTCCCTTCTGGGAGTCGGACGACTTGGAGCTCTTATCTACGTGACACCAAGCCTTGACCCATCCCCCGTTCACATAGATATGGCACCAATCCTTGTACGAGTGGTTCGAGTTTAGCAACATTGAGATATCTGAGATTCTCGTTCCCACTACAGAAATGAGCGTGGCCGTAAGGGCCTTGTACAGCGACATGTACTCGAAGCGCGCAAGCATGCACATGTCGAAGAGGTGACGCAACTGCAAAAGTGCCTCAGGGGTACGTCCCAGCAAGGTTATATTTCCGCCATCCAGTTCTAAAAATGAGTGTTCAAGCCTCCATGTCGTTCCAGACATGCCATTAGCAACATCAAGCACAACACAGTTGTCATACTCGTTTGCTTCTGAATCCACCAGAATCTGTAGCTCTGTTCCACGAAGCAATAACCTGCTTACGGCATACATATCCGTAGCACCCCTCAATTGCAATAGCAATTCTGTACTGTCCCACCACATGTACGACTTCCGACTTTGACAGTCTAGCAAAATAAGAATTGGTTTGAGTTGCTCGTAGTCGCTAGCCACTAGTCCATCTAGGTGCGACGTCCCAAGTTTCCCCAATGTAGCTTTCTCCTCTATCGCTGCGTTTTTACGAGCGTTGCCTTCCCTGACAGGATTTTTTAATTTAGGGAACGAGACCATACTACTATTGAACTTCTTTGCGAATTGCTGCTGTGTTTCACTGGAGCCGGCGATGCGCTAACCTTAGCCGTTTTATATAACTTACTAACCCGTTTTTAAATGGCGCAGCGGATTAAGGCTAAATGACGCAGGTGCTTTGCAGGAGCCTGCAGTTTGACAATTTTTAAATTTTTTTTGCAATGCTTAGAGAATTGCGCTTCAGATGACGTTGATGAATAATTCAAAAACTCAGTGGCTTATCGAAGCGCTGTCTGGGGTAGCGTGAATGTGTGTGTCTAGGCATCAATCTCATCTTGTCCAAAGGCTGGAACAGCTTCAGATGGTGGGGTAGCAGATGGATGCTGCCACATAGCCACTTTAGACGCGCGTAGTCTTTCCCGGTCTTCCCATGGAACGGCGTATTCGGGTACATCGAAGTCGCGTTCGGCGGACACGGAATTTGCCAATTGTAGGTCTTGAGCAGTTACCGCATTGAGTATGAACTTTCTCAATGCCGTATAATGGCTGTTTCCATGATTATCTTGAACCTCGAAGACAACCGCACGGACATAAGGTTTCAGCTGTATGTACCAAGCCGGAAGAGGGAAGTCTTGCCTGATGCGACGATCCGCAAGTGTGTAATTCCAGGTGTCGACCAGAAGGAACGAGCTGTCTTTAGTCAAACTCTGACCTTTATGATGGACCCTAGCTACTTCTTGGAACTTGGACTTGGTAGGTGACTGGAGTTTGACGTATAGCGAGATGGCTCTGGGTGCAGAATTCATTAAGTGAAGGTTATTTGTGAATCTGCCGTGAATGTACGAAACTCTTGTGAGATAGAGAGGCTGTGCAAAGCGTGCCGCCCAGGTGCACCCCACAGAGTCGCGACATAGCCAATATGTGGATGTGGCGGTGGGCGAGTCTGCGAGCAACTCTACTGGGGAAACCTCGTTTGACGGCAGACCACGCATGCCTTTGAAAGTGGCAGAGCAAAGGTGGTTGAGCAACCTCGTACCCTGCGCAGAAGTAGCAAAATCGATGTCGTCCTGCCATTGGTGTTGATTTGCGTTGTAAATCTTGTTGATCAGCTTGCGTTGTAGCGCGTAGGAGTATTGCTGCGGGACATTGGCCACGGTCGATAGCCGTGACTCCATCTCGTGCAAAATCTCTTCCTTGGTAACGCGCAGCGCAGAGTCCAATTCCTTGAGAAAGAAGTTGAGGTCCACGTACTGAAACTCGTCCCGAAGAATCTCGCGCACGTACTTACTGACATCGTAGTGGAACGATGGAAGCTCTACGGGCTGTATGGTTTGGTTAAAGACTTGCGGGATCAATTGCGATAGGTATTGGCGCAGCTCCGGAATCACCATGAGCGCCTTGGTGCTGTTGTCAATAACCACGGGGATTTGCTCGGGCAATGCTGTCGAGAGCTCCTGGATCAAGATATCCTGCCATTGAGTCATGTTCCGCCTACTTAAGGCTTGCGAAAGATCCTGGACTTGAGCCTCAAGCTGCTCGAAATCCGACTTCATCGACACCACGTCGCGTGGGAACAGTTTTTTGATGTTCTTCTCCATCTGCGAGATCACCAACCGAATGTTGTTTTCGAGTTTCGAGTCGGCACTCTTTCGATACTCCTGCAGCTCCCGGTAGAGACTGTTCACCTGCAAACGCAGCTGTGCAACGTTGTCATTGCTTGTGGGTGCGGAAAGCGCGATGTCGCTGTTTCCTCGAAACAGCATCGGCACAATCACCATAAGTGACAGTAAACCCACCACCACATACGCAAGTCGACTTCTGCCTGGTAGAGTAGTGCCGTATTCTTTTTCCTTATCGTACAGATCATCAGGGTCACTGACCTCCGTTTCGCTCTCCAGAATGAAGCTCTGATCCGCCTCGTCCGTGTAGTCTTCCTCATCGTCACTGAGCCAATCATCTCGCATCAGAGACGTCTTGAATTGCTGGTACTCGTTATCTTCTGCATCAGATTCTTCTTGCGAAACGTAATCCATCACATCGTCGGACAGCTCATTGTCAAGTTCATCGTTAGAATCTACATTCAACTCAGATCGGCTGCCGCTGCGTTCTTCTAATAGCCTCACGTATGCATCTGGCACATCCCTATTGTACAATGCGCTGCTATAGCTCTTATCCATGCTTCAAACTCTCGATACTTGCACCTTTCAATGCGCAACGCGTTATCAAGATGATGAGACGCGCTTAGTTTACAGGTTGAAAACGCTAAGGCAGCGGAAACCGGACCAAAGGATGAAAGAAGGAATCAGCTCTGAATCAGTCATGTGACATGTGGCTAATTTTGTGAACGTGATATTCACGTGACTTTAGATGGTGTTTTTTTCGTCAAAATTTTCTTCTCTTTTCAATAAAAAAACGAAAAATTTTCCCTCTTTTGAAAGGCGTTTTGCATTTAAGCACGAAGATGCTGCCAGCTAACACATGGTCCACGCCTCTGGCCCGGCAGCTGCAGGTTCAGCAGGTTCGTCACATATCGAAGAGAAGGGTAGCGTACCCATTCTACCCATTCCGCAAGCTGGGTAAACAGCATCCCAAAAAACATGATACCAATCTCAAATTTGCCATGCGTCAGTTCCTGGGTCCAAAGAACTTCAAGGGTGAATATGTCTACAACAAATACTACTATCTACCTCAAGACCATACACCCAATTACATAACTCCTGAAATTGAACGAGGCCAGGCTCTTCGCGACCCGGTTACCGGTGAAGGTCTAGCGCTCCAGACAGACGGCTCACTGGCTCCAGCTCGCGGGCGCACGCGGGAGAATGCGATATCCGAGAGTCGTAGGTTACAGCCATTTCCCAGCAACAAGCATTGCAAAACCAACCGCATTTTGAGCGAGGAGCTCAAGCTGGCGATCCATGACGACATTCAGAACAAGCATCTCTCGACTCAGGAAGTGTCACAAAAATATGGACTAAAAATCCCCAGAATCGAGGCTGTAGTGAAACTGGTCAGTATTGAACAGAACTGGGAGAAACACGTATGTCACTCATTTGAATTTTCAGAAACTATTGCACGCGCGCGATGCCGACTCCTATCTCACTTGTATGATGAGCTTAGAAAAAATCGATTAGTCTTGAAGACAATATCAAATGGTTAGAAACTTCTATAAAATCTGATCAGTAGCATGGAGGACGCATCGACGCGCACGCTTGACCACAAGCATTTTTACTAACGTACCCAATTACAGAATCGCATGACTCCGGAATTACAGAGCATGTCCAGCAGCATGTACAAAATGTTCCCACTATTTGAACCAAGATTAGAGAATGCTCAGGAAAACTTGTCAGAAATTCCAATCCCACCCAAGGCCTTGAGCTCGCGGTTCTTGACTATTGCAGAGTCGGAGCCCTTCGGACCCATTGACGCTGCCAAAGTGTTGGAGTTGGAACCTGCTGCTGAGACTCTAGAGAAGCTTTCCACCATCGGCGAGCATTCCTCTGGTCACAAAGATACGTCCAAATCCAAGAATAAAAAGCATGTCATATACGGGGAAATGTTACGAGGTGAAAGATCCATGTTGAAATTCACGAATAAGCCAGTTGGCCAAGTTGGTGTGCGCTACGGTTCCGGCAATCGGGACAGCAAAAAGGACCGTAAAATCGGTTTCAATGAGCTCGGAAAGATGATATATATATGAAAGTTCCATAAATGTGTATATACTTGTAAATAAAATCGTACATTTCGATGTGGGCGTAATTGCGCTTTGGCTTTTAAGAAAATGAGTTTGGAATCAAAAAAAAAGGAAATCAAGCTCTCAGCGGTGGGGAGGATTGATAGGGAATGCAAATACTGTTGCCGCTTGATAGGCAATTGAGCATCGATTCAGAGGCATTGAAACAGTCGCATTCCGAACGTGAGTTTGTTATTTTTGATGAAGCTCTCCGAATACTATTCGAGGCTGAAAATGAGACCATCGTCGAGTTATCCATTCACATCAACGAAGCGAAAGTCTTCTACAGCGATGATCCTTATAAGTTTTTAGAGCAGCAATCGGAACACTTGTGGGAGTTAAAACGATCCGCTATCATTGGGCAGGTGTTTAACTCTAGCATTGTGATGAATAACGGGCACAAGAACTTCCTGAAAATTCTTGTTCATTATGAACAGGAATCAATATCCGAGCGGAACTCAGAAGAGAAGTCATCTGACGAAGATGTTCTTCCTAGCTTCCTACCGTTGTCATTTCCAGGAATCAACCACACAACTCAGGACCCAGTTGAGACCCAGATTGACAGCACAGAAGTTACATTCCCAATCCACGCACTACTGAATGTGAGGCTTAGAAATGTAGCTTTGAGCTCCCTGCATTTCATATACTCTTCATTGGACTTTCAAGCGTCGAAAGCTTGCGAGACCCTAATGAACAAATACAATATCTCCAATCTTACTTTGCATTTGGACAAAATCGACTACGAGCTCGTACGGAAATCCACCAGCGCAAAAATCAATCCTGTTTGTCCCTTAACGCTCCCATTAACATTGGAGAGCTGGAACAGCTGTAGTATAAGTTACAAGCTTCCACAGACCAAAAGCCTGGAACCACATCGGGTGCGAGTAACCCTGAACTATAATGTGGTCGCAACGCCTCATAACTTCGTTGTCAACACATCATGGGAGGCAGATATTGCGTTAAAGAAGCAAAACGTTCCAACACTTCCCGTTTCTCAGCCAACATCTCTTTTAGCAACACCCATGTTCTCGCCTTCTGTCAAATTTGCATCTTCTGTAAACTCCCTCGTTGCCAACCGACTCAACAACGTCAGGTTTAGATTTTTGACAAGCAAAGTAATGTGTAAAAAGGGGCGCAAACTCACCTTGTTTCTCCAGATCATGAATTCATCTCAGTCTCAACTCGATATGGTTGTCTACCACACCAGTTCTGTGCCTCAAAACCCGGGACAGTACCCTATAGACAGAGAATACCAACTTCGCAAAAGATGGCAGAAGACGACAGAGGGTATTATTCTACTATCCAATGACTACAAGTTGCCTCTAATCCTGCCTGGTGAAACCTATTGTGCCGAGCTGCATTTTGTTGCGATACGCGAGGGGTACTATCACGGCCTGCCCGGCCTAAAAATATTAGATCTCAATACGCAAGAAATCATGAACATTGGGTCTACCGTTAGCATACTAGTGGAGTAAGATAGTTGCTGTGTGCTATGTATTATAGTTGTCTGCAAGATATAGATTTAACGTCACGTGAACATTAGTACACCGTGACCACCACTTTTTTTCACCAAAAAGGGGTCCCTTTAAAGAAATGTCGAAGTAATTCGCCACTATTTCCGCAAAGGTTAGGCTTAATATATATACAATGTCTGAGAAGTTTCCACCTTTGGAAGATGATGCCGTTACCGCTGATGTTCCAGCAGGTGAAGAGGAAACCGACTTTTTGAAAAGAGAGGCTGAATTGCTTGGAGACGAGTTCAAGACCGACCAAGATCTAGATTACTTGCAAGAAGATAAACACGACGATATCAAGGAATTTGAGGACAATTATCCTGAATTGAGTGAAGCCACCACCGAAGCTCATGCTACGAATGCCGATGATGGAGAAGATGACTTCGGTGAACCCCAATCGTCGTCAGGTCCAACGGACGCTGGGCGTTCTGAAGTGGTCGCTCAATGGAGAGAACAACGTGTCACAGAGATCGCAGAACGAGATGAAGCTGAAAGAAGTGCTAAGGAACGTTTGCAAGAGGAGGCCGTGAAACATATGGACGATTTTTACGATAATTACAACAGTAAAAAGCAGCAGCAACTCGAGGCTACTAGAGCAGAAGCAGAAAAGTTCTTGCAGCAAAGAGATGAATTCATTTCTCAAGATAACACTGTTTGGGACAGAGTTTTGCAGTTGATAAATGAGGATGATGCCGACATTGTTGGAGAAAGGAACAGATCGAAGTTTAAGGAAATCTTAGTGAAGCTCAAGGGCAATGAAAAGGCACCAGGGGCCACCAGGGCGTAAATGCATCAGGTGTTACAGATGAAGAGTAAGCTCAAAAGCAACAAATATAAATAAAAATAAATAAGTATATTATTACAACGCGTGATTACTGTGAAAATAATTGTAATAAGATAGGTCGGCACCTACCATGAATGCTGATTTTTCGAAGCCACTACCACTGAGTCTGTCACTCACGACACATCTGATAAGATATTTTAGCACACCTGGTCTTATATTCATATGATCTCCTGCACCATCGAGAATGAGAAACCCGATCATTAAAGTGATGGAAGCTTGCATATGGGAACATAATGAAGACGGTGTCTTAAATAGTAGCCACAGAAGCTGTCGCCAAACCGCCCATTTAAAAGATACGGTCAAATTTTCGCCAAAACAGCAACTTGTTATTGTTTCGAGTATCGACTTCGAAGTCTTTAACTCTCTTATTTCTTTCAGCTTATCCACGAGAAACCTCGAATTAGGAGGATAAGTTGCTTGCTCATTTATGCTTTCTACGCTTTTGCGTTTCTGCTTAGAATTTCCTTTGTACAAAGACGACTTCAAGTACTGATAAAATGAGATGGCATTCCAGAGCGAGTACAAAAGTGCGAAGTCCTTTATGAAAGACTTACGGCGAAATATTAGATCTCGAGCTCTTGACTTTCTCGCGTGATAAAGCATTGGAATTATCAGGCAAAATATGCCCTGCCTTAGTGCGTTACATGTATGGTCATCCCAACCCCGAAGCACTGCTTCAACCGATGGGAAATTTTGCAACCAATCGGCTACCGATTCTACCATAACATAGCTTGTAACAGATAATGGTATTTCGCCAGTGCTATAAATCAGCAATAGTGTATTGAATGAAATAAATCTGTTTCCAGTGATCTTTGAAACTAAAGGAAACCCATTGAATAGGACAACCGTAAGCGTAGCATTGCTGAAAATACGTTGGAGCATCGCAAGTTTTTCTTGTGGGGCCATTCGACGCCACTTGACCACGATAGAAACAACTGAAATACCATAAATCGTGGCTACACGTTGCATAGCCTGGCGCAATGATGGAGAATCATCAGTGATGATTTTCAGTAATCGTGAGATGTGTTTATTTGTTGTTCCCTGCATACTTTGTCAGAGCGCGTAATTCATACCCTAGACTATATATTCAATAAAAGGTTGATCCAAGTTACTTTCTGCAATAGTTATTGCAACGTATTTCTGCTCTGTTTTAATTAGGGTGTCTTTTCTTTCAGAATCAATGAATTAGATTTGATTTTTATCGTGATTGAAGTTCCGAATTTTAGAGTTTTTCAAATATAAGAAAAAAGGGGTCTTGAATTTATCTTTTCCCATCTTCAATACTACAAACGTACAATGGCTGAGCCTGATCCACCATTTAAAGTAGTGGCTCAGTTCCCTTACACCTCTGAATATGAAGATGATCTGCATTTCGAGAAAGGATGTGTTATAACCGTTCAATCAATCGAAGACGATGAGTGGTATTATGGTGAATATCAAGATACTGACGGGACATTGCATGAGGGAATTTTTCCCAAAAGTTTCGTGGTAGTAACAAATGAAGGTACTGAAACTCAATCCGACTTAGATGTAACTGAAGATTTGGAAGCCGGAAAAGCCGAAGTGGCTACGAAGTCTGAATTATCGAAAGTTGAAGGGGATGAGGATAACAACGAGGCCTTCCAGAATACGAACTCCAAGCCCTCGATTGATAATCCTGATACTACTAATCACGAGACGCAAAAAGAAGAGCAACACGTTCCAATTCCCAAACCAGCAACGGCGGGAAGCACTATATCACAATCATTTTCCAAGCATGAGGAGAACAAGGCTGTTCCGACCGCCAAAAAATGGGCAGATGTTCCTACGATCCCAGATTCTTCGAACCTGAAGAATCAAATATTCAGTCAACCTTCTGAAGCGGGATATCAAAATCAGGAAGAGATCGTGCAACCCCAGATGAGCTTGAAGGAAAGAATTGCGAAACTTCAAGAGCAGCAAATGCTACAACAGCAGCGTGAGCAAGAAATGCTTCAAAAGAAACTTGAAAAGACTAAAAAGAAAGAACATCATGAGGCCGTAGTAATTGAGAAAACAGCTGCTCCTCAAGACTCTCCTGACACCACTGCCTTAGACGACACGAAGACGTTGGCACTCGATGAACATAATGGAATCACAAACGTACATGGATTCCAAGATGCAAGCTCCGAACACCGTGATTCAATCATCAGTCAGGACAAGGAACAGCCCATTTTAAGAACTGGTGACCGGGGAGGTGACTCGGGAAGTGAATTAGATGACGAGGAAGCTGTAGATGGAGATAAAGAAGAAGAAGAAGAAGAAGAAGAAAAAGAAGAAGAAGGAGACGAGGAACAGGAAGAAGAGGAAGAGGAGGAAGAGGAAGAAGAAGAAGATAGTGAAGAAAGTCGCAGAGCCGCTTTAAGAGATCGTATGGCAAGATTGGCAGGAGCTGGAAGAATGGGTATGCCTGCTTCTTTCAACCCATTTGGGATCCCACCAGCAGTTAAATCTGAAACTAAGCCGAAAAAGAAGTCAAAGGGAGGACAAAAGGAAGAGGCAGCCGATGATTTAAATGCTTCCTTACCCAAGGCTATCCCTATTTTGCCATTTGCGGATCCTCAAGCACTTCCGATGTTCAAAAAGCACTCTACTGACATCGAACCAGCTCCTGTAAATGCCTCACAGGAAACAGAGGAAGAATTGATTACGAACGTTCACGAAGGGGAAGCTCACGCCGAAGAAAAAAGACCATCTACGACAGAAAGTAATGAGACTATCTCTGCAAATGACGAGCACAAACTGGCCAAGGCCCAACATGAATATGCAAGATTAGCAATTTCAAGACAACCACTAGACACTCCTGGAATGGAGGCAGATGGAGAATATGAAGCTGGTGAAGACAACGGAAACTACTTTGGAAAGGAAACTGGCGATGCGGCCTCTAGGGTTCCTCGCGTTCCGATAGAATCTTCTCAAGGCTTGAATGACGATAATTCGGTTCACATTGAGGGAACGCATTTGAGAAGTGGATTGATGTCTGATTCTACGGGTTACGAATCTGAAGAAGAAAATACCGATGTTGGGGCTAAGGTTAACAAAATGCATCAAAACCCTCAAGTTCAGGCGATCCCCCCTTTGCCAACTTCTCTTCCTGAACCCTTAGCCAAAAACCGCCAATCTATTCATGAGGATCTGGATTCTGGTAGTGATGATTTTGTTGATACCAGTGAAGACATCCCAGATCTGAGCGAGAGAAAGTTGCATACTTCACATACAACCACGAACATCCCTCCTGTGCCAATTCCCGTGTCTTTACCAGGCAACTCGATAAAGCGTGCAGGAACGGACGTTTCTTCACTGGGCTCGTCCAGACCCCCAATTCCGTCGAGTGAAACACTGGAAAAAACTACCCGTCATCCTCCTAGAGAACAAGTTCCTCCTATTCCTGAAACTCACCCCAACCTACCACCCTCAAGTTATGAGCAACAATCATTAACAAATACTGAAAGTGCCGAGGGTACTGATCAAATACCTAAGGGACCTCCTCCACCACCACCTCCTCCTGTTCACCAGGTCGAATCGCCTCGTAGATCCGGGAGTATTAAGGGTGCGCCTCCTCCGCCCCCTATAGATACTTCGGGAGCGAAGAGAAAATCAAGCTCATCGATGAGTTCCCCTATTCATTTAAGATCAGTAAACTCTACTGTCCCCCCTCCTGTGCCTGCTGCACCTCCGGTTCCTCCTACCTCACATGTTCCTCCGATTCCCTCTGTTCCACCAGTCCTAACTGGCTCACCTGCGGAGGTTACAAGCCCAACCAGTGTCCCTCCTCCGATACCATCTGGTAGCAAACAGATAGTGAACTCTGAAGCCCCACCACCCCCACCACCATCAGAAGTGGCTCCAGTTCGTCCAACTACAGCCTCTAAAGTTAAAAGTCCACAATCGCCAAGTGGTACTGCGAAAGGTCTCAAAAAAGCTAAAACATTCGAGTTTCATGAAGTTGGACAAATTCCATCAATTTCTTTCGATTCCTCGGAAGATTGGTGGCTGTCAAAAAATGTTCCTCAAGGATTGATTTCCAACAGTCGCTCAAAGTACATATGGGAGGTGGATGACCACATCTTAAAAAAGAGGCTAGGCGAGTGCTGTATTGTGAGAGACTTTTATATCTTGTTTGAAGATTATTCTCAGCTTCACTCAACAGTTACTTTTGATGAAGCAGACCCACGCTCAACAGTTACATATCAAGAGAAATACTTTTCATCGAAAAAAGAGCAAACGAATCTAGAGTCATATTCCGAAATAGGGTTCAAAATATTTCAAAAGGCGAATTCCTTAATTGGCTCTCCCGCCCAAAATATGGTCTCAGATTTGATATCAAACTTGAGTAATGTAATTCCTCCGATAGCATTACGCACATTTGGCGTGCCTATAGTTAGCTTCAGTGCAGGAGATAACTTTAATCAGCAAGACGGCAAGTTGATCCGGCCAGGAGATATTCTGGTCATCAGAAAGGGCAAGTTCCAAAGCCATGGAAAGTTGCTTCAAAAAACAAGCCATGAATTGGGAATGGACGCAAATCCATTTTCATGTGTGATCAGCGAGTTCGACTTCTCCAAGGGAAAAATCAGAGTTATTGAGGAGCATAATGGAAAAGTGAGGCAATCTGGGTATCGTCCAGACGACTTGAGGAGTGGAAAATTCAAAATATTTAGAGTCGTAGGGAGAAGTTATGTAGGCTGGTAGTTAGTCTTCTAATGATTCATGCTGAACTGCGTAAACGAAATTTTCTGATTCTAGACATTTATTTTATTTCGTGTCATGTTCCGATGCCCACTTAGGCAGAGCACTTTCAAATGAAAGTTTTCCTTCAATGTCAGAATACTTCCAAGCATGCAGATATAATTCTAGCGTCTCAGGAGTTGGATCAGGGATACTTGGAGTACCGCAATACATGCATTTCTCAGAAAACTCAGATTGCGTACGCCTTTTTTGGAGTTCTTCACACTCGATAACAAATTCGTGAAATCTTTCTGACAGCTGATTCTCACTCAAACCAGAGGTTTCCCAGTTTTCCACGTCCAACATGAACTGAAGTCGCTTGGGGTACAAGGTATTCTGGTAATTGTAAAAAGGATCATTACTGATGGCGTGCCCTAGTCTTGCCAAGTGTATTCTAATTTGGTGAGTTCTTCCCGTCAACGGCTGACATGCCACTACAGTTTCATCAGAGGCGGCGATATATCTTATGGGATAAAAGTTGGTCGTCGCTTCCCTTGCAGGAGAAAGCCCCGCTCGAAATCTTTTTTTGGGTTCTACCGTAAATATTGGTGAGTCCACTTTTGTTACTTTATCAGATTGTTGGAACAGCTCATCGGATGAGAAGTACTGGATGTCTGAGCTTGCATGTGGAAACATCCCTCGGACTCTTGCCAGATATACTTTACGCATATCTCGGGATCTTATTTTCGCTTGTATCTTGTTTGCAGTGTAACAATTTTTCGCTAATATTAATACTCCAGATGTAATCTTGTCCAGGCGATGAGTTGGAAAGGCTGTTTTCCCTGCACCGCTTAGAATTTCAGTAATTGTATTCTGAAAATACTGACCAGTTGGATGAACAGGAATCCCGCATGGCTTGTTTATGACAAGAAAATTCTCATCTTCGTGAATAATATCCATCCCCGCTATCTGGGTGGCCGTGGTAAGCTCATCTGCACTCCACTGGCGTACTGGCGGCTCGTGTTTGTGGTCAGTTGTCTTAACCAAATCCTTGTTTTGTATAAGTGCATTGAGGGTCTGTTCAACGGAAAGTGGCTCGCCTTCCCTGATCAGCTGAAAGTCCTTTTGGATAATTCTATTTAAGTAATCATCTCTGCTCAACGTCCTAAACTCATTAGATAGAACGTCCAAAAGAGTCCTGTTCAGCCACCTTCCTTTGGCGAAACAAGTTCTGGAATGGTAGTATGGCTTGATTTTCCTTAATCCATTGGTGAAATGAACCTCTATGCCCATTTGAAAAGCTACCGAACACTCAGTGCTTCTCTTCCAGATGGCCTACTTCCGAAAGTGAAAGATCGAGAAATTTAAACCCATACACCAACGAACAATTTCTTTAATGCATCGATTGAAATTATCTGTCAATCATCCCAAAATGAGCGAGACATACAGTAGTTTATTTATCAGATGTGTTGGGCATATACGCGTGCTAATGGTCCACAGAACCGGAAATGAAAGATAATGATTTGTGAAATATTTGTGGCTGTGTTTAGAGCAGTTTCGCATTTCATTGATTAGAACAATCATAGCTCACATCGAGTGTTGATGGTGTCTTACGGCTTTGAATATTTACATGTGTAAACCAAACTTTCAAACTTTAACTCGACAGAAACAATCCTTTAGATGTAGTTGTGGTTGTTCCATGAAGCTTGCTGCCATTAAATTCACTTACATGAAATGCGTGTACAATATGTCACATTCATTGAAATATACGAATGAATGATGTTGTACATGAGCACAAATTCCGCAATTTAAAACAGGTAGGCCTGAAATGCCTAGTCAAGCTTCGCGCGTCAGTTATCAATCCTTGCCTTATCTTCTTCGTCAAGTGAAAGTGTCAGAGACCCATGCATATTTTCTTACTATTTTTCATGAAGCAAACGGAAATCCCAGGCACATCACCATTCTGGACTAACAGAATGAAATCATTCGCTAATGGGAAGTCGCTTAGTATTAAAGACTCTTAAAGACGCTGGAAAAGGACGTCTAGCATATCCCGTGGAAAACTCTACCCCTCCTGTATCGCGAGATCTAATCAAGTCCCAGCTTAAAGATTTTCGAGAGAGTTTACCTCGATGTATAACTGATTATGCTGATCATGGGTTAGGGTTTATCAAGAGAAATAAACGGCTGAGTCAATATCTGAAAGGGAAAAAAACGCTAACCAAAGCTCGATCACAAGTTCATGGAACGAGTAGCGTCGCACAGGTGTATCAGAATGCAAATCGTCTTTTTTCGAAGCAAGCTAAAGTATATCATTGTGATTTCTTTCGACTTCTCTATTTCCCACCAGATCACTTTTTGTCACTCTTTCGTAAAAGCAAGCCTGGGGTCAATGTACGCATAGTGGGCGAGGTGTTTCTCAACGGAAATGTTGCCACTGATGACGGGAAACAGTTGAAATCTACAGAGTTATTCAAACAGAAGAGCAAAATGGAAAGCTATGGCAGGAAACAAGATGTGAATAAATTCAAATACAAATTCCCACTATTCGCTGGCGATGGGACTAATATACCTAAAAACTACGCTTATTTGAGACGCTATCTGCGGGTATTCGTGGATAAATGCTTTATCAAAGAATGGACCAAATTGAATGGCGATAAGGCCGTTTCGGAACAGGTCCGGTTCTCACAAACTGTACATGGCCGGCAGAGGAAAATTACCAATGATGATGGCATCAAGTGGAAATACTTGGATACTACAGGCCAGAGCAAACGCGGGGTAGCCAAGGATGGCTTCTACTTGTACCAAGTTCTGATATTTCCAGATGTACATACAAAGCATGAGTTTGAGGCGAACATCGTGAGAAGCGTGCAGACAGTTGCCAATCTAGAATGGCCAGTGTTTCTCAAGGGTAACACTCCAGGCAAAACCTGGGTTCAAGAAGTAAACAATAGAGTTCGGGTTTCCAACCTGAACACCTACCTAGTGCGCGACCAGGTTCCAAGCGTCGTCGAGAAGATTTGATAATACAGTTATCATATTACTATCAAAAGTGTATCCGTTAAAGACAAAATCTTACAAAAATGTGTCTAATAATACAAAGATCTCGGAGCCGGGCCTTGATGCTCTGCTGGTGTATGCAAACCGGTAGTCATTCTTTACCTCAGATATGAGCTGAACTACTTTTGTGAGAAATTCTCATTTTCTCTTCCCTTTTCCTCCTCTGCCCAGTTCAGCCTCTTCTGCAGCGAGCAGTGCCTCCCGCTCTTGCTTTGCTCTTAGCTTTTCTTGTTTCTTTTGCTCCTCAAGGAGCTTCTTTTGATTAGGCTGTCTCGCCCCGGCCTCCCATTTGGAAGCCTCTTCTGCCTCTACCCTTTCCCTCTGTGCTCTGTCCTTTGCAGCAGCTTGCTCTTTTTTTCTTTGCTGTCCTGCGATCTTCTTTGCAGCAGATTCACTGAATCTTTTACCCATCTTTCACTGTGATATCAATGTAGAGTAAGTTTGCTTGAAATTGTGAACTCATCGGCCGAAAATTTTTATATCTTCCAAGAGATAGGTATGGGTGAGTTGAATAGCAAATTCACCTAGAATACGAACAAAATCACGGTAAATAGATCACGGGTGCACCTGGTTCTTTCTTGTAGGATATGGGTAGTACAGAAACATGACGATGGTTATTATAACCCGCAAGTGTAAATATTTTGTACTTTTAAGTTCCATGACGGATACGGAAATGTCGACTGCCGTTAGGACAAAACTCCGAAAAGACCTTCCCCGATTGTAGAGGCCAATTTTGGACCATTGACGGATTCTTGGACGCCGCGCTTCCGTTGGTGAAGTGGCTAAGCTTAATATTCACGTGATAATACTTAACTCATCTTATATTTTTATTTTGTTCCAGTGGTGAAATCAACTCTTTCATATCGCTATTTTTAACAGGGAAGCGTTAACTCGGGAACAGAGCTTCGAGTGCGCACTATCCGAGCTTTTGGGTGCCCTCCATAAACTTGAATCATGGGTATCATCAAGAAGAAGTCGAAACAATCACGGCTGCTTTTGAAAGTCAAGGTTATCCAGGCGCGCAATGTTACCATTGAGAATTCTGGCTGCAATCCTATATGTTTAGCGACAACTAATGGGGTGTTTACGAAGACAAATAAGCAGAAAAACACTACTTCACCTACTTGGAATCAAGTGCTTAAACTTAGGCTGCCCGATCGTCCGTATTCCGAGCACTTGCGCATAGTCATTTATGATGTCCTCACGAGTACGTTCGGTGAGAATGGAGTTGAGGAAAACGGGCATAAAGATGCCAATGCATACGATACATCGAGAAAATATCTCTACCTTGGAGAAGTACAGGTCTCATTACTTGAACTATTTCGGAAGAGAGACAACCCTACCAGTTACAAATTCTCATCGGGACCTTCCTGGTATCGCCTTTACAATAGAAACGCCATCAAGTATGCGCATGCTAAACTTGAGCATGCGCCAACATCTTTAGCCGTAGGCGAAGTGCAATTAGCGTTCTCACTAGATTGTCCAAAAGGCCAGACACTTTTTAAAGCATTTAACGATTGGCAAATGACACTGGTGGAAGACCTAGAGCGCCTTAAGAAACAACGTTCATCAAGTAGAAGCAGGAGCAATTTGGATCTTCTTTCAACTGCCGTGGCGGATGCTGCGTCTGTAATCTCCGATGTTTCCTCAGATGCCACTGATTTCGAAGATATCGTGGAGGTGCCGAGCTTAGAAGAGACGGAGACAACCGCAAACACAGAGCTGGTCAGTTTAAAGTATCTTTATGAGCAGTTTGGAGAGCTACTGGATGACGAGGATGATGACGAAGCGGAAGAAGATTTCGAAGAGGAGGATGAAAACGATATTGAAGATATTGAAGATATTAATGATGACGACGATGACTTCGCCGATTTCGATGATGTAACAACGAATTTGCATTTGAATAAAGTTGCAACGGCACTTGATGAATATGATGTTGTTTTATCTACCTCAAATCTATCCTTAGATCCTTCCACAAATCCGACTTCCCAACTGACCAACGATGATATAATCTATGAATATAGTGACGAGAGCGACGGAAAAGAAAGCCAACTGATGATGCTTATGCAGAATAACAGAAAACCTCGCAGACGTGGGCGGCACAGAAATGGAATGAAGTTTCAGTTATCCAAAAGGGAGCACGCAGCTGGTGTCATCTTTTTGGATATCGAGAAAATCATCAACCTACCGGCTCTCCGAAATAAATTCTCAAAGAGATACTTGAT
Organism: Lachancea fermentati; assembly: GCA_900074765.1. NCBI lineage: Eukaryota > Fungi > Ascomycota > Saccharomycetes > Saccharomycetales > Saccharomycetaceae > Lachancea > Lachancea fermentati. Next base: position 1,158,754 of record LT598488.1, on the reverse strand, counting down.
GGACCCATTTGTCATTATAACATTCGGCAGAAGGGTATATAAGACCTCATGGCGCAAGCATTCGTTAAATCCAGTTTACAATGAGCGCATAGCGTTTGAAATTTTCTCTAATGAAACAAATTTTGACTTTCACTTCAAGGTTGTTGATAAAGATTCTTTTTCTTATCACGACAATGTTGCTGAGGCTAGCATCTCTTGGTCCGAGCTAGATAATATGCAGCATGAAAATGGTGAAGGTTATGCAATCCCACTTACTCTAAACTTGAAACTCAACGACGATCTTCATTCTGACGATTACTCTCCACAGCTCTTTGCGAAGTTCAGTTTTGTTTCTTACAAGAATCTGAAAAAACATTTTTGGGAAAGGGTCATCAACTATATGTCGACTCTGAAGGAATTTGATATAGTCGAATTGAGTTTATTTATGGATCAAATCGGTACCTTTGCCGATGACGAAATAATGAACTGTTTTTACTACGCAGGCAAGTCTCCTTGGGCTTATGATAAAGTAACAAGGGAAGAGGTTGTTGAGTACCTACAATTATTGAAAAGTTCTGCGGGATTCAAAAAGATAAAAAAGTGCCCTCTTTGCTTCAGAAGGTACAAAAGCACCAGAAATGCTGTTAATTCGAAGCTCACCATGGATAATGACCTAATTACTCATTTTGCTATCTGTTCTGCTCGTGACAACAAAAAGAAACTCCTGAAGCCTTCATATGTTTCGTCTGATTTCGCATCCAAGAGATGGTTCTCCAAGTTTCTCATAAAATTAACTTACGGTAGATATGCACTTGGCTCCAATAATGCCAACATTCTCGTGCAAGATAGGGATACTGGTGTTGTTATCGAGGAGAAAATCAGTGCACACGTCAAATTAGGAATAAGAATTATTTACAATGGAAAAGGAACGCAATCTAAAAAGTTTAAAGCACTTTTGAAAAAGCAATCCATCAAGCAAGGCAAAAAGTTCGATAGCTCGAGGTCGGTGAAGGAAATTGATTCATTCATTAAATTTCATTCTCTCGATACATCAGAATGCGTTGAAACGGAATATAAAACGTTCAATGAATTTTTTTACAGAAAACTGAAGCCTGGTAGTAGAGAACCTGAAGTGGAAAGTCCAAAAGTTCTTTTGTCTCCAGCAGATTCTAGGTGTACCGTTTTTTCAAGCATCAAGTCATCTAAACAAATATGGATTAAAGGTAGAAACTTCACCTTGACCAAATTGACTGGGAACTATCGTCCTGAGGTCTTTAACGATCGATCTTGTAGCATTGGGATTTTCCGGTTAGCTCCTCAGGATTACCATCGTTTTCATTGTCCCTGCGACGGTATCATTGGAAAGCCGAAATATATTAGCGGAGAGTATTATACTGTCAACCCTATGGCTATTCGCACAGAGCTGGACGTTTTCGGAGAAAACGTACGAGTTGTTATCCCTATTGAGTCTGAGCATTTTGGGACAATTCTTTATATTCCTGTTGGTGCGATGATGGTAGGCTCCGTCATTCTCACATGCAATGAGGGAGACAAAGTTGAGAGGGGTCAGGAATTGGGCTATTTCAAATTTGGAGGATCGACTGTTCTTCTCATTATTCCATCGCAGAAGATTGAATTTGACACTGATTTGCTGAAGAATTCAGAGGAGCGCATTGAAACGCTGGTAAAAGTGGGAATGAGTGTCGGGCATACGCCGGATGTCAAAGAGCATAAGAGGGAAAAAATTATCATTAGAAGCAAGGAGGAACTAGATCGTATCACCAGAACCATAACTGTCACAGACGACACCGCCAAAAGTGTAAGCAACGTTTCCTGGGAGTACCAAACTTTACAAAAGCTTGCTAGTCATAACATTTCCTCTTCCACACCAGTCTCATCGGATCCAACAGATACTGGATTCACAGAACTAATTAGCATATCATCTGACTAAATGGTCTTTAAATCATCATTCTCATGTTAATATCATATAATACGTAAATTCACGCGTTGGTTTGTCCATCTCAAAAATTTGGCGTCTATTTCATATTCCTCCGATTGATCATCAGCATGGTAACAAATCCTGATGGATTCAATTCTTCAAAGATTCAAGTAAGTAGTAAAACATATTACTATCATTTATTATTTGCCGTTTGTCACTAACATATCCTCTTTAGTGAATCAAGATCAGACGAGGGTGCGGAACCCATATTAAGGCAAAAGCTGACATTTGACCGCAAGCCAAATGAATTTGCTTTGAGTTTTGAAAAGCGCATGTATGAGCGACAATACTATTTAATGTATCAACGCCGATTGGAAGTTTTAAGGGAGCGGGTAACTAAGAAATGCGAAGCAAAGTGGGACGATGGTTTTAGACTTCGCGGTAAACTTGTGGTCAAAAAGAATAAAGTTTTAGACATTCGTGCTAGTGAGCCATGTTGGTGTGTGGGTACAATATACTGTGAAATGAAATACAAGCCTAATATTCTCGACGAGGTTGTTAATGATGTTTATGGTGCTCCAGACTTAGTTAAAAGCTATACAGATCCAGAAGGGACTGATGAGATCATGTTGGAGGACGAAAGTGGGCGTATATTGTTGGTGGGTGACCTAGTAAAAAAAACTCCTTTTGTAAGCGGCACAGTTGTTGGCATTTTGGGAATGGAAGCAGAAGCTGGTACATTCCAAGCCCTCGATATATGTTATCCTTATCCTATACCTCAAGCCCCACTGCCTTCAGTACCGACTAAAGGAAAAATAGCCCTTTTGTCAGGTTTGAACGTGGTTCCAAACGACCCAGTTTTATCTACGAAGCTAAAAGTACTGGAGGATTATTTGAGCGGCGATATAATTGATAGTAAGGAAGTATCAAAGATCGGGAGGCTCGTGATTTGTGGTAATTCTATGCACCCAAGTAGCTCTTCTGATCTTCCTGGTTGTCTAAATGAGCTTGGAGGCTTTCTAGTTAATGTTCTACGAACGATTCCAGTTGATATCATGCCTGGTGAAAATGACCCTAGCGACAGAAGCCTTCCTCAACAACCATTGCATAAAGCATTGTTTTCAGATGTATTATCTGATCAGCTTGAAAATGTAGAAGAGTCACTTTTTCGACCTGTCACGAACCCCATGTGGTTTGCGATTAATGGCTTGGATTTGTTGGGTACTAGTGGTCAAAACATTAATGATATTTGCAAGTATATTATACCAAATTTCAACAATACGGATGATTTATCAGTGGAAGAGCAAACCAATGCTAGATTTCGCATGATCGAAGGAACCTTAAAATGGCAGAACATTGCACCCACAGCGCCAGACACTCTTTGGTGTTATCCTTACCAAGATAATGATCCGTTCATTCTTGACAGATGGCCTCATGTTTATTTTATCGGTAACCAGCCTCAGTTTGCTGCGAGGGATATCAACTTGGGCGACGATTTGAGAGTCAAGGCAATCACTTTACCGGAATTCAGCACGACCGGCCAGATTGTAATTTTGGACTTAGACACTCTTGATACAGAATTGATTACAATTCGTGCATAAAACGAACACTATTATTTACAGGTATATATTTATTAATGATATCTTTGTTTCTATTATACTGAAATTCTATAAGGAATTCTTTTCAAAGGAACATCCCTGCCCCTCTTATTAGCGTCCCCCCCATATTCATGGTCGAATCCAAATTTTGCGTAGTCGATAGTTCTTCGATTAAGCGAAATGTCGATCCGGTTAAGAAAGCTGTTAGAAAGCTCAGGAATAACGGGTTGGCATAAAATAGATAGAATTCTTGACACTTCAATGGCAGTGAAAATGACGAAATCTTGAGTGCTCTCCGACTTGGACCATGGTTCGGATATTTGAACAAATTGATTAGTATCATTCAAAAGATTCCATGCAACCTTAAGTGCACCATTCGTATGAAATTTGGTGAATTTTTCGTGGAACACTTCTACTAGATCATTACTTTGTTCCATTAGTTTGACAAAAAGATCTCTCTGCTGTTCATTGAGAAGCTCTGTAGCTATCTCTGCGTAGGTCGTTTTCCCAGCAAAAGTATCCACTGCCCGATGCAAATCAAACTTCTTCGCGCAGCAGCGATTGATTAGATTACCCCATTTGGATACAAGCTGCTCCCTTGTAGCATGCAGGCGTTTCTCGTTAAAATCTCCATCAATATCAAGTTGAGAATTTTCCAAAAGAAACCATCTCATGGTGTCAGAACCGTAGTATTGAATCATTTCCTCTGGGTCGACAACGTTTCCAAGTGATTTGCTCATTTTCACTCCACCAGAGAGCCAGTGGCTATGAACAACTACTTGCTTAGGTAAAGGCAATCCAGCTGCCAGAAGAAAACTTGGCCAATAAATAGTGTGGAATTTGATGATATCTTTACCAATCACATGAGTAGTGTTCTGCCACCACTGTGCTGGTTGATGAATACTCGTTACACTACCATGCCTCACCATTGCCGTGGAATCTGAAAGAATTGCGTCAATCCCCCCTATGGATGTGATATAATTGCACAATGCATCAAACCACACATAAATCTTCTGAGTTGGATCTTGAGGCACATCAATACCCCATTTAATACGTGAAGATGGTCTTGAAACAGACAAGTCAGTTAGCGGAGACCCTTTCAATTCTCTCAAGATTTGACGTGCTCTTGACGGAGGGAAAATAAAGTTGGGATCATCTTGCTCTATGAGCTTGACAAGCTGGTCCCTAAAATGCGATAATTTGAAGAAATAATTTGTTTCTGATTGGAAAATAACCTCATTTCGAGTTTCTGTATTGATAAATTTCCCCAGCTTATCTATATTAGGATTGTTAATGCTAATTTCATGTCCATCTTTCGTAACTTGTACAATTTTAGAGTCCGGATAAAATGTTTCGTCTGAAACGGAATACCAGCCATTGTGAGTCCCCTTGTATATGAAGTTCTTTTCCCAGCATAGTGTCCATAGTTTCTTTACGTTTTCAATATGATCTGGGTCGGTTGTCCTTATAAAGCGCGAGTATTTGATATTTGCCTGTTGATCTAGTTTGGTGAATTCACGATACAGAACGTCGACGAAATCTTTTGGAGACGAAAACTTATTCTTTTCACTAGCGAGTTGTATCTTGAGGCCATGTTCGTCGGTCCCTGTGGTGAAAAGAGTGTCATAACCTAGTAGCTCATACCAACGCCGAGTGGTATCGCATAAGAGGCTTGAATACAGATGGCCTAAATGTGGCTTCGCATTCGGATAGAAAATCGGTGTGGTAATATGAAAGACAGGCCTCTTAGATCCCTTGGCTATCAGGCGTCCCAAGGACATTTACGAGCGAGCTTTACTATAGGAGGACCTCGATTTGACGATAATTGTGACAATTTTCAGCAAAGCGCGAAGTTTTGCCGAGAATTAATAACAAGTTAGAGTATCATTTAAAGTGTCATTAGCAATGTATTAGTTGGCCTTTCTCATACGTAGTGAAGGAAATTTTGATGCCACATTGTTTATTTGTCTAAATACATATACATTTTTTGATCCACATATAGCCAGAAACAGTATGATCCAGTGAAACATCCAAAGAGGCTCCCAGATTATACAAAAATGGCCATTAGCGCAAAAACGCTGTAAAAAATAACCAATGGATATGCAACCAATACTCTTGTGTTATGCAATTGTAGCACTGTGGTGAAAAATCCCGAAGATGACCATGTGCACCAGCATACAAACATCAACGCTAAGGAGTACCCAATTGTATTGTCCAGAGAATGAAAGACACCAGCGAGAGCCAAAAAACAGAGAGGAAGGAAGCAGTATCCAAGAATAGATGCGGTTCTCAAAAATTGCAACTGTGTTTGCTGTTGTTTCTGTTCACCACCCATGAGTTTCAACAAAATATGTAAAGACACGGTTCCAAAGAGAGCAACACCATAGATGTAACCAAAATGGACTTTGCCAGCCATCAACAAAAATGTCCCAAAGAGCAGACAGAAAATTAGAGGACCTGCCAGATCACAGTCGCCCATGATTTCAGTTGGAAGGGCACTGGTGCTTTGAATGGGTTGCAATACGATTTTAGTCTTGGTGGCGATGTGGCTGAAGTTAATCCCTAGTTCTTCGAGTAATGGTAGCTCGTGTGAGTAGCCCTTAGTGGATAAGGCATTCAACAGACCGGAAGGAAGCGGTTCTTGCGCAAACGCTGGGTTTGTTGTTGTTGCTGCCGGCTGATTGAAAGACATAGAGCCCTGTGGGAACTGAAACTGGGGAGAAGGTTGGTAAAATCCCGTAGGGCCATTATTATTTGCTTGGTTATAGAATGCCATGGTTTGTACCAGTTTCGTGATCTATTTGGTGATGGAAGTGATAAAAGAACACCAAACGGTTATTATTTACGACACTCGCTAAAGAATCGGAGAATTGATGATATACAATGGGGGAGAGTCAAAGGTGTCGATTATGTTGGCATTTATGTGATAATAGAAGATTATCTGAATTGTTGGGATATTTTAGACGGCATTAATCGGCGTACAACACTGCCAATGGCTCTTGAGCTAGCTTTTACTAGGTCTGTTCACATGACCTTGGCATGGGAAGAAATAGGAAAAATTTTGACTATTCATGAAGGCGATGAGGGCGCACGTAAAGACAGCAGACACAGTTACCAATAAACAAAGCAATCAAGATGGGTATTATTGATAAAATCAAGGCTATAGAGGAGGAGATGGCGCGTACGCAAAAAAACAAGGCAACTGAGCACCACCTTGGTCTGCTGAAGGGTAAATTAGCCCGTTACAGACAGCAGTTGTTGGCGGACGAAACTGCGTCATCTGGAGGCGGAGGCAGTGGGTTTGAGGTGGCTAAGAGTGGAGACGCGCGTGTGGTGCTAATTGGGTATCCATCTGTGGGTAAGTCATCGCTACTGGGCAAGGTGACCTCGACAAAGTCCGAGATTGCACATTACGCATTCACGACTTTGACGTCGGTACCAGGTGTGTTGAAATACCAAGGTGCGGAGATTCAAATTGTAGATTTGCCGGGTATCATTTACGGTGCATCTCAGGGTAAAGGTCGGGGTCGACAAGTGGTTGCGACTGCACGGACTGCGGACCTGATTTTGATGGTCTTGGACGCAACCAAGGGCGCGCATCAACGGGAATCGCTAGAGAAAGAATTGGAAGCGGTGGGGATCCGTTTGAACAAAGAGAAACCCAACATCTACTACAAGAAGAAGGAAACCGGCGGGATAAAGATCAATTTCACAGCGCCGTCGAAGGCGAACCTAACGGAGGACGCGATCAAGTTGATCCTGCGAGACTACCGGATCCACAACGCGGAAATCCTGGTGCGGGACGACAAGTGCACGATCGACGACTTCATCGACGTGCTGAACGAGCAACACCGCAACTACATCAAGTGCCTGTACGTTTACAACAAGATCGACGCGGTTTCGTTGGAGGAGGTGGACCGGCTGGCGCGCGAGCCCAACACGGTGGTGATGTCGTGCGAGATGGACCTGGGGTTGGACGACGTGGTGGACGAGATATGGTACCAATTGAACCTGAGCCGGGTGTTTACGAAGAAGCGCGGGGTGAGGCCGGATTTCACGGACCCGCTGGTTGTGCGGCACAATTCGACGGTGGGGGACCTGTGCCACTCGATCCACCGCGACTTCAAGGACAAGTTCAAGTACGCGCTGGTGTGGGGGTCGTCTGCGAAGCACTCGCCGCAGAAGTGCGGGCTGACGCACCGGGTCCACGACGAGGACGTGGTGAGTTTATTTACGAAGTGAGGCGGGAGCTGGGACGGGCTCTTGGGGCCCGCGGCGGCGCCCAGGCAGGGCTGCGATGCGACTTACGTGAAGAGCTGGCATTCGAGAGAGGCGAGCCGAGCCGTGCCGTGCCGTCGCGCGCGATGTGCGTCACGTGCCGAACAGGTCACATTCCCAGGTTGCTCATTTTTTCCGTCCTCCGCTTTCCTCCGTCCGTAGCGCGTGTAGTGATTAATGTATTTTAGAAGTCAGCAGCATGACGGTTGGTGTAGTCAGCGCGGGCCGCGAGGTCCGCGACGTGACCGCGGCTTTGCGGCGGCCGAAAGGCGCGCACGAAAGGAACCGCGGCCGCGCCCACGTGACCCGGGCCCCACAACCACAAAAATAGTGGTTGCTAAGAGATTCGAACTCTTGCATCTTACGATACCTGAGTGCTCCGTCCTGGGGACGTTAAGAGTGACTCTTGAATCAGGCGCCTTAGACCGCTCGGCCAAACAACCGCTGGTTGGAATACCGGCAGCCCGCGCCAGGCATACCCGCCGGCCGCGACCCCGTGCCCGTCACGAACCCGCTCCGCGGCCCCCGCCCCATCCCCCCGCCGCACGAATTGCGCGTCAGCGTGCCGCAATGACAGCGGCCGCAACTGCGGCGCGACGCGCCGTTTCACGTATATAACCGCACGCTCGCCGACGCTGGCTACCCAATCACGTCCACGCTCGCACTCACACTCACATCCACACTCGCGCTCAACTTCATCCTCAATGTCTGTCGAGCACGACGCTGTAGAACTCGAACTCACCGCATCCACGTCCACGTCTGCGCCCACGCCGGACGCGCTGCGTGAAAACCTGAAATCTCTCGCCGCCGGCGGGGTCGGCGGCGTTTGCGCCGTTCTCACGGGCCACCCGTTCGACCTGATCAAAGTCCGGTGCCAGTCGCACCAGGCGTCCGGCACCTTCGACGCAATCCGTCGCATCCTCCACGAGGCCCGCGCTGCTCCGGGCTCCGCGCCCGCCGCGCTTAACGCCGTGCGCGGCTTTTACCGCGGCGTCATACCGCCGCTGCTCGGCGTCACGCCCATCTTTGCAGTGTCGTTTTGGGGTTACGACGTGGGGAAAAAACTCGTAACCTGGCGCGGCGGCACCTCCGACGTTTCGTCGCCGTCCGCCCTCGAGGCCACCGTCCCCGCATCGGAACGCAAACTCACAACCGCACAAATGGCAGCCGCCGGGTTTTTCTCGGCGATCCCCACCACGTTGGTGACCGCGCCAACGGAGCGTGTCAAAGTGGTGTTGCAGACGACACGTGACGGGACCGTGGCGCGCGCCGCGCGCCAGATCCTCGCAGACGGCGGGGTGCGGTCTTTTTTCAAGGGCTCCCTTGCAACGCTGGCGCGCGATGGGCCCGGAAGTGCTCTCTACTTCGCGTCGTACGAAGTGTCCAAGGAGTGGTTGCAACGGGGACGCGCGGCTGATGAGCTAAGTATCGGTAGTGTTTGTATCGCTGGGGGGATCGCAGGGGTTTCCATGTGGCTCGGTGTTTTCCCCATCGATACCATCAAGACAAGGCTGCAGGCCGGGTCAGGGTCCGAGTCAATGTTGGCGGCGACGCGGGCGATCTACCGGGCGCGCGGCGTGGGCGGGTTTTTCCCTGGGCTGGGGCCTGCGCTGCTGCGCAGTTTCCCGGCCAACGCGGCGACGTTCCTGGGCGTGGAGCTGACGCACGCGGCGTTCCGCAAGTACGGCGTGTAGCGGAGCTGGCGGAGCGGGTGTGTGGGCGTTGCCGTCGGCGCGAGCCACGGGTCGCGAATCGCGTCCGACGGCGGGCCGCCCGTTGTAGCTTTGTACGAGTATTTATACCTGTATACGAAAGCGTCGCGCGTCGCTCCCAATACACATGTCTAATTCTAATCCGTGTATTGCATCCAGTTGGTGGGCTTCTTCATGTCGTTCACGGTGTAGAACTTGGTCGTGCACGAGTACCCGCGCCACGTAAAGTCCTCTTGCGGGTTGCATGCGCACCGGTTCCCCAAGCGCACCGCGTCGTCGATCGGACAGGAGTGGAAAGGCACGTGGTAGTAGCCCACGTCGCCGAAATGGTGGATCTCGGACCGGTCCAACAACAACGCGGCCGCGATCGAGTGCACGGGAGCGTCCCCCCACCGTTCGTAGAAAAACCCTCCTGCTTGGTCCAAGTAGTCAAAGTACGCGGAGTACGCGTCGCCACGCCACAAGTCTAGCCACCCAATTTCGAAATTAGACCAGAAATGGCACAGGTTGTACGAGGCACCCTGGTCGTCCGAGATGAAGTCCAGCATGTTGTTTGGATGCAAGTGCTGGGGGTATTTGTCCATGAACTCACGCGTGGTCTTCCACAGCGTCTCGATCGTGGCCGGGTACTCGCGGATCGAGATCGTGAACCCGTACTTCTTGTTGTTGTCGCGCATAAACTTGAAAACATCGTAGTTGATGTCACAGTGGATCCGCGTGTCGGGCTCCACACGCCAGTACCAGTCGTAATCGTCCAGTTCCTTTTGGCGGTAGAAAAATCCAGACTCAAACCGGCACATGTGTCGATACGACTCCGAGTCCCCGTAAATGATCCCCTTCTTGCCCATTTCCTCGCGAACTTCCGCAGCCTTCTTCTTGTCGATCCACTCCGGGTACGACCAGTGCTCTTTGGGCACCAGTCCGTACTTAGTAGTACCACTGACCATCGCGGTGGTCACCCGGATAAACTCCTCGTCGAATTCCTCGTCATTCAAAAACAACCAGTCGTAGTGGAATTTCCGGTTGAACCGGTCCTCAATGCTCGCAATCGACCCGATCAGCGAGTACAGGTCCCGGTTGCGCACCAACGTCACGAATGTGGCCTTCTCCTTGGGGCCCGTGTAGGGGCCATCCGTGTTCACCGTCCGATATTTGAGCCCGTCTTTGCTCACAACATTGCTCTTTATTTTCAGTCCGGACCCGCCGCTCGAGAACGACGCGCCCTGTACAAGTACCCAGAATGTCACAACCAGGATACCGGCTGCAGCGGCTAACTTGTAGACAGCTTCTTTGTTCTTCAAGTTCATTGTCCCTTCCTGGCTTGACTAACGAAACGAAATGTTCTTACGTGTCTCTTTTTTTCCCTTCTCTTTGCTCGACGCGAATTTTAAGCCAACGGTCGTCCAAATTTTGAATCTCGCACGAAACACGTTCCTGTGCTCTAAGTGGCTTGGCAGGAAGTTCTTGTAGAGTGAGTTCCATTTTCTGACGGCACGGTGGGTGTACTCACGAGCTTCAGTGCGTTTTGTCTGCGAGGCTTTCTTGATTTCTTAACTCTCAAGTGTGTTCAATTGCTGCGTAGAGCCAAAAGAGCAAACACGTTACGATAACTTGCCCACTAGATTCTATGTACCACTTGCAAACCTCCATAATAGCACGAGCGGCCGTTGTCTACTGCGCTAAATAATGGAAAGATCACCGGAGCACGTGACCGCATCGTCAGTGGTGTGTTGTTTCAAATTTTCTAGTCCCCATCTCGCTTTCAACTGCGCAACCTTCGTGCAATCCAGCAAGAGGCATTAAAGGATGTCAAGAGTCGCTTCCGACCGTGCTACTAAGCGGTCCATATCGTCGACGATTGTAAGCTTTTTCAAAAAGGACAAGACGGGTGAAGAAGCGTGGTCCGTCGAAGAAACCGCACCGCTCTCGCCCGAGCTCGAACCGCAGCCCAACGACTCCGACAACTCCAAAATGGCTGAGCTGATTCTCTATGAGTCAGAAGCCGATACGCGGCCCCTCTTACTGCCGATTCTTCCGCTTCAACGCCTTAGGATGCTACGCTACAAACAACATCTGCGCCGTTTGCAGTATAACTTGCAAGAACCTTTCCTTCGGGACTTTTCGGGCTCACCGCAGTTGTCTCCTCCTCCTAAAAAGTTACAGCTCCAATCTCTCAAAGTAAGAAAGCCTGCCAAAGCTCTGCAAAAGAAAAGCGTACTGGGAAAACGCTGGAGCGGTGATCTCGAGTACGACCTGTCCGAATATGACGTGATCAAGAAACCAAAGAAGGCCTCATCTCTGAAAACAGAAACTCCCTCCATAGAATCTCCAGGATTAGCCCATGCAATTTTAAAGAGACCCGGAATCTCGAGCAGGCATGGTTCAGGCGATAATCTCACAGAGAATCAGCTAAAATTGCTCAGCGGGAAGCCTATGGTGAGCCTTGTCCCCAAGAGCAATGTCAAGCCAACAGAAGTCGCAAACATCAAGGACGCTGAGACACCACGGAAATTAGCAGCTTTGCCCAGTGTAGGGTTCGATTTCGTAAAGAATACAGAAAACGATTCCAAATTGGCCGCTGCAGCAGCTGACTCAAATGCTTCTCCTTCTACATCTAACAAAAGGAAATTGACACTCAGCTTTGAACCCACTCAATCGACTGGATCGAATGAATCGCAAAAAGTATCCTTTAACTTGAAGGCCGATACCCCCAATCAAGACGCGACTAAACCAAAGGCAACCGTTCCGTCTTTCAATTTTAGCGCACCTAAATCAGATGAAATCGAAGCGAAACCGCCTGCTTTTTCATTTGGAACTTCCAAGATATCCCCAAATCCTACGACCTTGGGAGATTCCAAACCTTTGAATGACGTCAAGGAAAAAAAACCATTCAGCTTCTCGTCATCAACAAAAGAAAATTCCAATGACAGTAAGCCTTCCTTTACGTTTGGAACTTCAAACCTTGCAGAAAATAAGCAATCGGCTAAAAAAACCACCGCTGAACCAGGTGAAAAATCTGAAAAGAAAACTCCTAGTTTCGTTTTTGGGAAGCCTTCAGAAAATGCAACTGCGTCAACCAAACCCTTGTCGTTACCTTTTGGCGCTGCCGCTCAGGGGGACACCCAAAATGGCGAGCCGGAAAGCATTTCGATCGGAAAGAATAATGAGACAAATTCCAAACCTATGGACTCAGAAAGCAAGGCAACTTTCGCGTTCGATACAAAATCTACTAAAAATACATCTGATGACCATACTGCTACAAACAAGCCAATCAAGTTCAATTTTGCGAATCCTTCAGTTGCTACCACCAATGAGACCAAGTCTCAAGTCTCTTTCAGTGCATCTGATAAGTCGGAACCCAGCGAGACAACAAATACTAAAAATACACAAGCAAAACCGCTTTTTTCGTTCGGCAACTCTGGTGGAGTTTCAGAAACTGCAACATCAAATCCATCGCTCATTTTTGGAGCCAAAGATTCGTCTACCAAGGATAGTAACGAAAAACCTGTTTTCTCTTTTGGGGCAAAGGAATCATCATCGAAAGACGATAGTAGCAAGCCTATTTTTGCCTTCGGAGGGTCCCAACCATCAAACTCATCCTCAGATTCAAAACCTGCATTTTCTTTTGGCACTACAGAGAATAAGAAAGATGAAGGAGCAAAAGAAGCTCCATCCGAAACAAAGTTATCTCAACCTTCATCCTTAACTCCAGCGTTTTCTTTTGGTGGCACAGCTGATAAAAAGGAACCCACTCCTGTTTCCTTTGGGGCCCCTAGCACAACTAATCAAACTTCAGGGGCAAAGACGGCAGAGACGGGATTCAAGTTTGATACGTCCGGTTTGAAATCTAATGCCACAGCATCGAAACCATCGTTTACCTTTGGTGCGAATACGAGTGCTCCGGCTACAGCTAACGCCTCGAGTGCCGCACCTGCGGCGAAAGCTCCCTTCACATTTGGCACGTCACCATCCCCAGCGTTTGGTGCTCCAAATCCTCAACAAGCAACTTCTGGTTTTAACTTTAATTTTGCAAACGGCAGTCAGCAGCCGCCTGCTAACACTGGTCTGTTCGGTTCAGCATCCACTACAAGTAATAACTCCCCCGCTTTTGGTTCGACTACAAACAATCCACCGGTGAATTTCAATTTTGGTGGTGGAAATACAACAGCATCTTCGACTCCACCTCCCTTTGGTAATGCACCAACCCCTTCATTCTCTGGTCCAAACGCCCAGAGCAGACCGTTCAGCCCGTCCCATTCTGTAAATTTGAATTTTGGGGGTCCAGCGTCTCAGACGCCCAGCACAATTTTTGGTGCTGGTGCAAGTGCTCCTCCCGCCCAAATATTCGGTGGCCAGCCTCAGAATGCAATGGCAGGTTTTGGAAATCAACCACAAAATGCTGCGCAAGTGTTTAACGGCGCTGCTCCCGCCCCTGGGCCCCAGATGCCTATGCAACTTCCCCCAGGAAGGAAACTTGCTAGAATGAGGGCTAGGCGGGGGTGATATAGCACCGTTAGTCGATTATCATGCATTCTGTTTGTAAATATATATATGTGCATATATATGTAAGTGTAAAATAATAAATTTAAGTATATATGCGTATGGCATGCTTACTACTTCGGATGATCTCCAAGATGCGAAATTGCGAAGTTTCTAAAACAGTGCAAATGATTTACTCTCGAAGAATCAAAATTATACGCTTTTATGGTGTCCAATGAAGGGCATAGCGATTTAGTTTGGACTTCTCATTCGATGATCATGATTTACTGCCGATAGCATCGATTTTCTTGAGTTTGCAAAAAAGATGACTTGACTCAAATTAATCTGATAAATGTATTTAGTTTAATAATTGGATAACCAATAATTACACAGGCTGTTGGAGCCTCTTGGTATATTTTAAATGACAATCAATTCTGCGATTTTACAGGATATTATGTTTTCAAGTGAAATGACGCTTTGATTTTTTTAATTTTCTCTTTTGGGAACTAACAGCACTCAGAAATCTAAATATCCGGCTAAAACGTAACTATCAATAGCATAATCAAGTAGTTAAACAAAACTGTTGCTGACCCCAAGAGAACAATTCATGGATCAGGTATCACATGCTTTGAATAATTATATGCAGAGGTTACATGACCTTCTGGGAACCGAATACTTGGGTGCTGTACATGTTCCCTCGTTCTTGCTAGGGTGCTTTATAACAATAAGCCTCGCGTTAATGGAACCTCTACTGAGAGCATTAGTCGGAGGACTTATTGTTACTGCCGTTCAGCTTATCAAGTACTCGGTTATGGTGTGCGGGATAGTGCTATGTGGGGTGATTGTCTTATCAAAAGATAAAAAGCGATCTGCTATGGAAGGATCAACAGCTGTTAAGTTGGAAGATACACAAATCCCCACTCCGCGAGATCAATTCATAGAGGACGCATCAAACGATTTCGACATCGTGGGTTACAATAGCATGACATCCAGTAAGCATAGAAAACATACAGAACCCATTACCCCCGCCCGTACAGAAGAAAATGCATACGAGAACTTCATACAGATGGCAGGTTGTAACTAATGCTAAAAAGGTTTTATAAGACTTCTAAGTTAAAACGCTTTAAATTATACACCTATTAAAACATTTTGGATTTGTTTTTTGGAGTCGGAGTCGAGTAGAGAGCCATATATTTAAATGTGATTCACTTTCAACTTTAAAAAATTCGATGCTCTAGGAAAGATAATCCAAAATTTAGTGGGATTCACCTGGGATCTCGAACACGATTTGCTTACCGGTCAATTTGTTGTAGACGGCTTGGAAGGATTCCAACTTGTAGTCGACTTGTTGAACATCCTTGGAGTCCAACAAGACCTTTTGGACCTTGTTACCACCGACCAAGTATCTGACTCTCTTGCCAACGATTTCGGTTGGGAAAACCAAGTCTTCCAAGATCTTGTCGTGGACAGCAGTCAAAGTTCTGGATCTTGGTCTCTTTTGAAGTTGTCTAGATCTTCTGGATGGCTTTGGCAAGATTCTTCTTTCGGCCAAGAAGACGACGTGACGGTCTGGGAACTTCTTTTCCAACTCACGGGTCAACTTGATTTGGACCTTGTGGTAGGCAGCCAAAGATGGAACTGGGACAAAGATGGCAATAGCCTTCTTACCACCAGCAACGTCAATCTGTAAATACTGTTAGTAAGCTGAATTTTCGCACGTAACTGGGGGGTTACGATCTGAGCAGCAGGTTTCTCAAAGGACCGCCAATCGAAAGGTCCTTACAGTTCGACATGGTAGCTTGTTGGCGCAATAGCGCCGCAAACATCTTCAATAGGCAATCTCCAAGCACTGCATTTCATATGCTCACCCCCATGGACACATTTTCTTGTTTTTCACATACTTCTCTGATGGACTTGAATTGCAAAATTCTCAATTCAGCCTTCAACTCTGGAGAAGAGTTTTCCAAGTCAACGAAAGCTTGAGCAACTTGTAATTCCAATTCAGTTGGAGCTTGAGACAAAATCTTGGCTTGAGCAGACATTGTTGATTATCGTGATTCCTTTACTGACTGTGAACACTAATATCGAATTCACCTCTTCAGTTTACAAGAAGGACCTTTGAAAAAATTTGGCTGGCGCCCGCATCGAGAATCGCGTACAGGATGAGATCCTCTCCTCGGGCGGGCGACGGGCCGTCCAGCCTACTGGGAAGCGCCCGCGACGCCTGCCTAGCGAGAGCAGTTGCCAGTGCCCAGTGGGAGCCTCTGCTGGGACTGGCTACCGGAAGGGAGGACTCCCCCACTGGACGTCGGCAGACCGCCCAGGACGGAGCCCGGGCTACCTGCCAGGCGGGCTGCCTCCGGTGATTGGCACTAACGATTCGCGTGGGCGAGCTGCCCGTTCTACACTCAAGAGCAACGAGCTATACACTAAAAGCTAAGACGTCCATCACCAATGTACGGGTGTAAATTCAAAAATGCATGGGTTCGCAGTCATACACAAAACCACTCGTTTTCGTGCGTTAATAGTGACATGTTGTCGACTGTATCACAATTCACGATAATCCCTTTACCCCGGTGGAATTTTTACTTTTTCTCTTTCTATAAAGACTAAATTACTTATTCTGCCGTTCTTACGCTGGCGGCACCCACCATTCAACCGTATAACATGAGTTACCGAAGGCTATTTCGAGTATTCATTTCACACGCAACAGCAACGGATGGAGTTTTGCTGGGGTATCTAGCGTAGAGATCTTGGATAAAGCAAATTCAAAGCATGGTTAGGAGTACAAACGCCATTTACACCCCTCTTTTGTGTAAAAAGCGCCCTCGAGGCGGCTTCGGGTGAATCTCGGATGGCCCAGACACCTTTAAAATTTTTCGTCGGTGTGCGATGAGCAAGCTATGGTGAAAAATTAGCGGAAGCGACATGCCAGCAAAAGTTTTTCTGACAGATGCTCAGAACTAACTTCAACAAGCTTTTGCATACGAGCGTGCGCCGTGGACTTAAGATGAGCAGCTTGCCAGACATCAAGAGCTTATCTGCGCTTCATAGCACTTTGGAAGAGGCCAAACGTGCCGCAGCTTACAGGGCCGTAGATGAAAATTTGGATTTGCAACGGCACAGGGTTATCGGCGTGGGCAGTGGGTCTACGGTGATCTACGTAGCGGAGAGATTGGGCCAGTATCTGTTAGACCCCAAGTTCTCGATTTTCGCCTCGCAGTTCGTGTGCATTCCCACCGGGTTCCAGTCTAAGGAGTTGATCCTCATGAACGGCTTACAACTCGGGTCAATCGATCAGTATCCAACTGTCGACATTGTGTTCGATGGTGCTGACGAGGTGGATGCCAACTTACAATTGATCAAGGGTGGTGGTGGCTGCTTGTTTCAGGAAAAGCTAGTTAGCACCAGTGCTGCCAAGTTCGTCGTGGTTGCAGACTACCGGAAAAGATCGCCAAAATATCTGGGAACCAATTGGGTCAAGGGTGTTCCGATCGAGGTTGTGCCCAGTGGTTATGTGCGCGTACTGAAGGACTTGAAAGTCAAGCTCAAGTGCGAAAACGCGGTCCTCCGTCAGGGCGCACCTGCCAAGGCCGGTCCCGTGGTAACGGATAATTGCAATTTCATCATCGACGCGCATTTCGGCGAAATTGAGGACCCAGCTAAATTGCATCAGGATATCAAAATGCTGGTCGGCGTAGTAGAAACTGGTTTATTCATCGACAATGCGTCGAAGGCCTACTTTGGGAATCCAGACGGGTCTGTCGACTTGTTGGGGTGAATTCTGTGTATTAAAAAACAAAAGAAGGAAGATGTTTGCATATCGTACTATAATACTCTGTTAAGACCTTTTATCTCTAGCGGTGATATTAATTATATTCTTGAGCTTCTTTCCAAACATCAAAAAAAAGGTTACCTACATATTGTTACATAATTCGCTGTCGTTGCTCTTTTGGTCTCCGCGTACTACGCGGCCAACGTATGTTATTTCTCCTTGGTATTATTGGTGATCCAAGACAATCCTTCCACTAAACCTTGACCTGTGAGCGCGTTACTGCCAATGACGCACCACAATTGATTGTTCAAATGGTCGTTCAATTGCAAGTAGTCCGAAATTTCTTGCGGGTTAAGAGCCCCCTTCAAGTCCTGCTTGTTGGCAAGTACTAACAGTACGACATTTTCCATTTCTTTCTCGCCGATTATGCTGTATAGTTCTTCCTTGGCCTCGTTTAATCGTTCGGTGTCTTGAGAATCAATCACAAAAATAAGTGCTGTGGTGGCAGGAAAATAGTGTCTCCACAACGGGCGCAGTCTATCTTGCCCTCCTACGTCCCACATGTTGAACTTGACATTTCTGAATGACACCGTCTCCACGTTAAATCCAACAGTAGGCGCCGAAGTCTTTATCTTATTCAGTTTCAATTTGTAAAGAATTGTGGTTTTACCAGCATTATCCAACCCCAACATCAGGATTTTCATTTCACGGTACCCAAAGATCTTCCCCATCACCTTGGAAATCGAATTACCCATCTTGAAATTGTGTTTTGGCTAATCTTAGTGGTCAATGAGAAAGAAAACAATCATCAGATTTACATTATTTTTTTTTGACATCCTTCGCCTGCTCGCGTGAAACATACTTAACTTCCAACGGTACAATCGGAGAAACGAGCTGCCAAATTTTCTAGCGCAAGACGTAATTACAACGGTCTATTTCGCCGAAAGGCTCTCATCACCTTAAAATCTTTCTTAGCATCATTTTTAGAACCTTATCAAAACTCGAGGCCTTGTATTAATATTGTATCACGTGTACGCTACCTTTCCATCGGTATGTACACATTTTATGTTGATGCAAAGTAGAGATTACTGCTATGAACAAACACAGACGAAAACCACGGCAAGGATGGATTTCTCAGTACCGACGAATCTACGTTCGGACGTCCAAGCACAGCTTCAAGAACATATTCAGGATTATAAAGATGGAAATCTGACTGCCAAAGGTTATCTCAAAAAACGTCAACAGCTCTTGGAAAAGAATGGTGTCGTTGCTCCGGTTTCTTCTTTAGGAGGTAATTCACCATCAAAGAGGTTTCATGGTAGAAACCATAGTTTGGCGTCAACAATAAGAAGCCAAAATTTCGATAACATGTCCGTTTCCTCCACGGTTTATGCATCGCAGCAAGAATCGCCGTCATTTTACAGGGTCACAACGGTTAACTCAAGCTCACTCAACACCTCAAGCCCAGCAGGCAGTCTAGAGTTCAAAAATGAAGACGGAACTACCCGATATAAGCCTATGATCCCATTGCTTCCCAGAGCGAGTAGCGCGCCTATGTCAGAGTCACTGCCCTCCATCCTTAGGGCGCGATCTCAAATGTACGAAAAGGAAACTGCTATGATAAGTATAAGCTCTAAAGGAAAAGAAAACTACATATCATGGGAAAAACTGTATCTGAGAGCGGCAAAAGTGGCCCACGAGCTTCAAAAGAACAAACTCTACAAGATGGACAAAGTATTATTGTGGTACAATAGAGAGGAAGTTGTGGAATTTACCGTATCCCTAATGGGCTGCTTCATTGCCGGCATGGTGGCTGTGCCCGTTTCATTCGAGACTTACAGTCTCAACGACGTTTCTCAGATCATTACGCTTACCGGCTCTAAGTTCGCATTAATATCAGAGGAGTGTCTGCGGCAACTGGATCATTTACATGTTAGTGGTAATTCAAAAATTAAACTGACAAAGAGTGGATTCTTCTCACAGGTGACATATTTAAAGACAGATGATCTTGGCACATACGCAAAGGCGCGGAAAACAACTCCTACTTTTGATATTCCCAACGTTTGTTACATCGAGTTTACTCGAACGCCCTTGGGCAGACTATCCGGTGTTGTAATGAAGCACAAGATACTGTATAAACAGCTGGAAACAATGACTTGCATCCTTAACTCTAGAAGGAAATCTCACTGGAAGAAAGGCGATATCAAAAGACCACATAAAAGCAAAAAGTCGTATTCGCATTATGTTATACTTAACAGTTTAGATCCAACAAGATCAACTGGTTTAATTTTAGGTGTCCTGTTCAATATTTACTCAGGTAATTTACTGCTGACTGTCGATGATCGGTTGTTGCAACGTTCTGGAGGCTACGAAAATATAATCAATCGTCACCGAGTTGATATTCTACTAAATGATCAATTACAATTAAAACAAGTGGTTATAAATTATCTCGAAAATCCATCTTTAGCCATTTCAAAGAAATCTAAAATTGATTTTAGCTGCATAAAATGGTGCTTGACATCATGTACCACTATTGATACCGAAGTAACAGACATGATCGTCCATAAGTGGCTCAAAAATCTAGGTTGTATGGATGCTTCACAATGTTACTCCCCACTTCTTACATTATTAGACTTCGGCGGTGTTTTTATTTCATTAAGAGACCAGCTAGGCAAACTGGATAATTTCCCAGTTCACAACTCCAAATTGAGATTTCAAGACGAATTATTTATAGACAAGGAAGAGTTGAAAGAAAACATTGTCAAACCAAGTATCACGGCAATGATAAACTCCTCCAGCTCTACCAAAGACTATCTGAGAGTTTCGAGCTTCGGGTTTCCGATTTCTGACGCTACTTTATGCATTGCAAATCCTGATGACCATACTTTAGCTCCAGATTTAACTGTAGGTGAGGTATGGATTTCCTCTCCTAGTATTACTGATGAGTTTTATCAAATGGAAAAGATCAACGATTTCGTTTTTAAAGCTAAGTTGAATTTCAAGAGAATGTTCGACTTGTGGCAAAAAACCTCTACGGAAAATGATCAAAATATGGAACAGTCGGCTGAGCGAATAAGCATGATCATGAGTGTCTGCTCTCCGCAAACTAATTTTGTTAGAACGAAACTTATGGGTTTTGTTCACAATGGTAAAATATATATTTTATCACTGATTGAAGATATGTTCCTCCAAAATAAGCTTATTAGACTTCCAAATTGGTCTCATACTTCGGACATTACTAGAGCTAGGAAGAGCGAGACGTCTTCGACAGACCTATCTAAAAACAACCTGAAGAGCTTAAAATCCAAGCGAGTTGTTCAAACATATTATTTGCAACACGTCACCGAGAATATTGTGAGAATGGTGGACAGAGTTTCTGAACTATCCGTTTTTGAGCTTCCCTACAACAAATCCGAACATTTCTTGATAATGGTGGTCGAAAGCTCATTGGCTAGTAATAGTGCTTTATCACCTGGACAAACTGTGTTGGTTCCAACCGCACAACAGAAAGAGCAAGCTGAGAAGAAATTGAATGGTCTGGTCGAACAGATTTATAAAATTCTATGGATTTTCCATAAGATTCAGCCAGTTTGCGTGCTAGTCGTACCACCAAGATCATTACCCAGGAGATATTGTTCCCTTGAAATTGCGAACAGCACTGTCGAGAAAAAGTTTTTGAGTGGTGAACTAAATTCCAAATTTGTCAAATTTCAGTTTGATAACGTTATATTGGATTTTATCCCGCACTCAAGTTATTACAATGAAAGCATATTTTCGGAACGTTTGTCTTCACTCAGACATACAGCTGTGGCTGAACGTATCTACACGGCTACTGGTGCCTCTCCTGAAATCACCTGGCAAACCTCAGGGATCGACTACAGAGAGGAATCTTTGGACTCGAGAACAAATAAAAACATGACAACATTTTCAAACATCATGGAAATTCTAGAATGGCGAACAAAGACACAAGGAGATGATTTCGCATTCAGTGATGGTGGTAGCACTAATTCATCAGGTGCAGGTGGCTCGAATAACATCCATAGTAAAGTCTCTTGGCGAAGCTTTTTCGCGATCATTGGTTCTTTCGTCAAAAAAATTGTTCAATCGAAGACACCACTCAAACGAGGAGATCATGTAATAGTTCTTTGCGATAATTCTGTTGAGTATGTCGCCATGGTCCTGGCTTGCTTCTATTGCAATTTTATTGTCATCCCGATTTCTGGACTCCATGAATCAAATCCCATTGAAGAGATATCTTTTCTTATGAGCGTGGTTAGAAACTATAAAGTTAAGAGGATATTTGTAGATTTCCGAATGAATAGCCTGCTAGAAGATAATCCTGCTGTTAGCAAGGTCTTTAAAAAATTTCGGAGCGAACTACCTAAAATTACAGTGTTCTCCAAGATCAAGAAGAAAACAGATAGCAAGCAGAGTTCTTTCAAAGAGTACCTCAAGGAGAAGTTAGGGGTTCAAGCTAACAGTTCTCCTCTAGGACAACCATGTGTGATTTGGATTGACCGCGAGGTTGACACGTGTCGCGATATTAACGTTGCAATGAATCACACAATCCTATTAAACCTTTGCAAAATTAGCAAAGAAACGTTGCAATTAACTAGTGACAATCCTATAGTTGCTTTATGCTCTCACACGACTGGATTAGGCTTTGTACAAAGTTGTCTCTTGGGGATTTATGTTGGAACTACCACTTGTCTTTTCAGCCAAAATGACGTGAAACGGGACCCAAAGGATTTCTTAATAGGCCTTCAAAACTTAAATGTTAAAGATTTGATGCTGAGTCCCGATATGCTTTATCTTGTTCTTGACAAGGCTAATACTATCATAAACTCTGGAAAAACTACGTTGCCTAACAAGAAATCCTCCTCGAAAACGCTCTTACGCCCAGACTTTTTGAGAAGTATTCAAAATTTGATGATTCCATCCAGAGGGCGGCCTCGCATACAGGCCATTCAAAACTTGTTGAAAAGATATCCGTCGATAGCAATTAACGCAACCCAATTGAATTATGTATACCAGCATATTTTCAATCCCATGATCTCTTTGAGGTCCTATTTGGGTATTCCCCCAGTTGATATATATTTGGATCCGGTTTCGTTAAGGGAAGGCATGGTCAAAGAAATTGATCCCCTTACTGTATCCTCAGCTGAACTTCAGAAGTGCATACACTTGCAAGATTCAGGAATGGTACCGGTATGCACAGATGTCTCCATTGTAAATCCCGAGACACTTCAACCTTGCTATGAGAATGAAATCGGTGAAATATGGTGCTGCTCGGAGGCAAATGCCTATGATTATTTCATGAGCCCTATCATATCGTCATTAACAGCAGAAAAGAGGGCTCAACGCGCCCAATCAAGTAACAAGGTAACCAAAGACCCATTCATCTCGGCTCAATTCAAGGCCAAATTCCGTCAGGAAATCGACAATGGACTTTCATACTTGCGTACAGGCGATCTCGGGTTCATCAAGACAGTTAGATGTACTGATGCTCGTGATAATGTACTTAATTTATCACTATTGTACGTTTTGGGAAGCATCAATGAGACTGTTGAAGTCTTAGGATTGACCCACTTCGTTTCGGATCTCGAAATGACGGTAAAGGCTGCGCACGCCTGTATTGCTAATTGTCTGATTGCCAAAATTGGTGGACTGCTAAGTTGCTTGGTGGAATGTAGGAACAGCCGAAAACTGGAATACTCGAATCTGACACCTCTCATCGTCGGCGCGCTCCTAAGAAATAACGGTGTCGTAGTAGATCTATGCTGTTTCCTCAAGCCTGGTTCGCTCAACAATTTATCCAAGGATTGGCATCAGAACCGCGTTACCATTCTGTCCGACTGGTTAAACAAGAAGTTAAATCTCGATGCCCAAGTTGGCGTTAATTTCGGCGAGAATTATTCCATATACTTATTGTCAGAATTCGAGAAAGACATATAGAGAGGCTATACGTAGTCCAAAATCTGCATCGCAAAATGTTGCTGCCTGGTGTATATTCACCATGCTACTACCCATGAAATCAAAGCTCCTGCATACCCCACCCCCACAGCCACATCGCATGCTGTTAGTTACCTGAGGCTCATGATCTTGTACGACGGTATTACCCACGCACAAATCTCGAGCGCCTCATCTAGATCGCATAATTTTTAGAGTTGAAAATTAAATCATGCATTTCAGCATCTACCTATTTCTGTGGTTCCAACACCCCATGCATACTCAAGAAGACCTGATTTAATTCTGAAACTTCTAAATTATACCATATATCCACGTCTGTGGATTGTGATTCCGGACGCACTTCGGACAATAATCACTGCAAACATTCATTCATAAGGAAGCCTCTTATAAAGATCGTCTGCTGCTGAATAGATATTTACGTACATGCCAAGAATATATTGATATTATTTAGCATGGTTCCTGTAGTTCGGACTTCAGGGTGCACAAAGAGGGTCTCGTTCTTTTCAAGTGTCACGTGCACATCCCACGCTGCCCACGCGGAAGCCGTTGTCGCGAGATGACTGCATAATACTATAAATGAAATACAACCTCTTCACTCTGAGAACGCTTCATTCGGGAACCAAGAAGATATTGCTTAGTATTAACAAAGCTTTGGTAATTATCTATGTTAATAGACGATCTTCAAAGTTATTAAGAGCATCAAAGTCCAAAAGTGTACCATTTCAGGCTTATAGACACAAAATATGACCATTACCCTGGGACAGGCAATATGGGCGTCTGTCAAGCCTATTATCAAGATTTACCTTATCATCGGATCCGGATTCATGTTGACCAAGTTCGAGATTCTCTCAGTCGAGGCAACTAAGTGTGTCTCCAACGTCGTGCTGACATTGCTCCTGCCGTGTCTTTCATTCAATAAGATTGTAGCCAATATAGAGGATAATGATATCAAATCAGTGGGTATCGTCTGTCTGTCATCATTACTAATTTTCGGAACGGGACTTTTCTTTGCTTTCGTTTGCCGGTTGCTGCTACCGGTGCCCCGTCAATGGCGCGGTGGTATTCTGGCCGGTGGGATGTTTCCGAATATCAGTGACCTTCCTATTGCATACTTGCAAACAATGGACCAGGGTCTAATCTTTACAGAAGCTGAGGGTGAAAAGGGAGTTGCAAATGTCATTATCTTTCTTGCCATGTTCTTGATATGTTTGTTCAATCTTGGTGGATTCAGATTCATTGAGATGGATTTCAAGTACAGCGACGAAGAAAGTGCAATATATGCTGACGATAATAAAGAGAGTAAGGAAGATGCCACTAGCAGTTCTCTAACTGCTCCACAGCCCGCGCATATGTTACAGAACTATAATTTGCCCACAGAATCAAATTCATTTATAGAAGAGACTGCAGAGAATTCAGTTTCACCACATGCATCGCAAGACAAGGTAGCCTCAGCCACTTCGAACCAGCCCGTCGCACTCACGGATGGCAATGAATTAATTAGACGTATGACTTCCAGACGTACAGAGCAGGACTCTATTTCAGAGCGTACCATTCTAACGGAAGACAGCGTAAATGACTTGGTGCGTGAATACTCTCACGTTGATCAGTTTGGTAGAAGACGCAATTCAGTTGCCACATCAGCTTCAGCACAACCGTCATCTCTTTTACAACGCATAAGAACATCCGACATGACAAGAATAATGACCTCAGACGCTACAGTATCAAGACAAGATATTGAAGAGTCAGGAAGTTTTCTACCTGAATGGCTTCGCAAGTACTCATTTACCGCTCCTATCGTTTTTTTCATAAAAAACTGTTTACGTCCTTGTCCATTAGCCGTTATTATCGCATTAACGATTGCTTTCATTCCTTGGGTAAAAGCGCTTTTCGTCACCACATCAAATACTCCACATATTAGACAAGCTCCTGATGAACAGCCTGCTTTGTCGTTCATAATGGACTTCACTGCGTACATTGGCGCTGCATCAGTTCCCTTTGGTTTGTTATTATTAGGTGCCACCCTTGGAAGATTAAAAATAAAGAAACTCTATCCAGGGTTTTGGAAAACTGCTGTTGTTTTGGTTGTTTTAAGACAGTGTGTGATGCCTATATTTGGTGTGTTGTGGTGTGAGCGGCTTGTGAAGGCTGGTTGGTTGAATTGGGAAGATGACCGTATGTTACTGTTTGCCATAGTGATAGACTGGGGATTACCAACAATGACCACTATGATTTACTTCACGGCAAGTTATACACCCCTAGATGCTGCAGAAACCGTCCAGATGGATTGTGTGTCATTCTTCCTAATGCTGCAATATCCTCTGCTAATCGTAAGTCTTCCTTTCTTGGTCACTTACTTTTTAAAAGTACAACTTCACGCATAAAACCCTCATCGAAGGAAAAACCGACACCTTTGAATAACATAGTGTAATTTTACACTCGCTCAGATAGAATTTTTGTATATGGACATCTTTACCTAATTTTTAAATAGATTGGTTAAATTCCCAACTTAGAAGAACTTGGCGGGGTACGAAAGCCCACATCAAGTGAGTAATATGGCTGATTCTAAGTAGCGTTTTAAACAGTACAAAAAGTTATACTAGGTTGCATACATTGCAAGCTGCTTAGAGATCAATTAAGAGGCCAAAAACAGCTAGGAATTAGCAAATGTACCATTTCAATTTGAATGTAATGCTCTTCTTCGTAATTATCAAATGATAGAAAGCGCATCTCTGACGTGTATAAGTTGAAATATCTAGATAGTTCTTCATACTACCATGACATTTTGATATTTACAGAATATTCATGACCAGGCTTCTTCGTGGCTAGGTTAATGGCAACATTTGAAGCCTTCGGTTTTTCTTGAGGCTTTCTGGTGACGGTATGAAATTGCTTCGTTCCGCGACTCACAAAAATAAAGAAAATCCATCTTTCACGAACTCTCTGCGTTGCCAGAAACATTTGGGATAAAAACTCCCTCCTGAGACAACATTTGAGGCGACAGCAATTTGAAGGTTAAAGACAGCCGGTTTGACGTTTTTAAAAGAGACCTTTATTCAGTCAAGATCGATATCCTTGTACAGAAGGCTCAAGCGCCGGAGATATTTGAAAAGGAAAGTGAAGATGAACAATGCTGATGAATTCAGAAGTAACACCACGCTAAGCAAGCGCCAAAGGCTACTTAATATTATGAAAACTACAAGAGATGTTTATGTCCCGACTTTTACCTCAACGATTTCGCAATTAAAATCCGATGCAGGTAGTACCATTCGTAATTACTATGATGGAACAACCGCTAGATCAACTACTATGGGATCTCATCTGTGGCCTCCGGATATGAAAACTATGGTATATCCGTCTTATACAAGACTCTTAGATGATGGGCAGTTCGAAACGCATATAAGAGGTCTCGTTTACACTCCTGAGACGATGAATAGAAAATCGAAACTGATTCTTTCGCTCTGTAGGCAACTGGTACGTCCCACTTCTCCAGGAGAAAAGAACATTGCAGAAGAGCAGTTGGAAAGCCAATCATTAAATGATTCGGATTCGACAATTGATACAGCATCGACATCTTCATCTATAGGTCTGGATACAAGCGATGAAGATACTTTGCGAACAAGAATAGCTGGATTTCTTCAGAAACACATCACAGGTGTAACTTTGGGTATCGAAATGTCCAACGGGCCAACTCAAGATATAACTTATGTTACAACAGATAATTGGGGAAATTACAACATTAAGGTCATTACAGGTTTTCAACCAAAAGATATCAGGGTTGCCATTGATTCACCGGGAGGAATGGCACTTAGCTGTCCAGTAACTTTTGTAAAGAACTCTGGTTTTGCTGTTGTGAGTGATGTTGATGATACAATAAAGCATACAGGAGTAACCGGTGATAAAAGATCAATGTTTTGCAATGTTTTCGTGAACAGTTTCTCTACATGGATTATACCCGGGATGTCTTTGTGGTATAATACACTTCGAGACACTGAGAATGTCGACTTTTTCTATGTTTCCAATTCGCCGTATCAAGTATTTCCAATTTTGCAAGGTTACATCATGAATCATTTTCCATTAGGTCCTATGTTCTTGAAGCAATATTCTGGTAATATGCTTTCTAGTTTGATGACTTCAAGTGCTAAGCGAAAACTCGGAAGCATTACTAACATTCTGAGAGACTTTCCTCATAAAAGATTCATTTTGGTGGGAGACTCTGGTGAACGTGACTTGGAAGCTTACACAGCAACCGCTAAGGAGTTTCCCAACCAAGTTGCAGGTATTTATATTCGTTGCTGTAAAGATTCAATGAGTGATTTTGAGGTAAATGATGTCAAAGTTATGCAAGAACTTAATCGAATGATTCAAGACAAATATTTAAATGAATTACACCATGAAGGAGGAAAGTTAAACGCGCAAAATAAAGGTGAACACCAGGCAAGTGACATACCCGACTTAATCACTTTTGATGATGAAAATAGGAAAAGACCGTCTCCACCTATACCGACAAAGAAACCACTGCTAACAAAAAAGCAGGAGAACGAGATTCAAGCATCAAAAAAAATTCCACCGCCTCCTCCTCCAAGAAAGCCAACTCATTTGAGATTACAGGAAACCGATTTACCTCCTGTATCATCTACTCGCGATATGGAACCCGTATCTGAGCCTGTTTTTTGCACACCCTCCTCGCAGAATGACTACGGAACATACGCTACTTTTTTTGACTCTAGAGCAGATACTTGGCGAGAACGTGTGATGACTTCTATCACTGAATTGAAAGATTGTGGTGCAGATATACGGTTCATGTTTTTCATGGAGCCAGAATTATGCCTGGAAGACAGCATTCAGATGATTAGGGAGCAAAAATGAAGGGTTAATTAAGTTATGTAAATAA
Organism: Lachancea fermentati; assembly: GCA_900074765.1. Classification (NCBI taxonomy): domain Eukaryota; kingdom Fungi; phylum Ascomycota; class Saccharomycetes; order Saccharomycetales; family Saccharomycetaceae; genus Lachancea; species Lachancea fermentati. The sequence goes on along the minus strand of LT598488.1, from coordinate 1,130,133 downwards.
ACATTACATTTAAAAGACACGAGTAAAGACTTGAGGCCATAGTTGATTGATTATTCTTAATGGAAGACCTTGGATCTTCATGCAGATGCAGTAGTAGTCTCTTTGCCTACAATATCAAATGTGGGGTTACTACCATCACCGTAATCCTTGATACCGCTGTTGTTATTTTCATCAGATTCTTTCAAAGCTGTGGTAAACTCAGACAAATCCCAAGCAGAACCCTTCGTGTCATCCAAATCGTCCACTTCGGCGAATTTCTTGTTCTCCAAGAATTTCTTCAGTACGACCTCACGACCGCTAGGTTTCTTTTTGGCGTTTTCTTCTTTGTCTGCATTGACTCTCCTGATGATATGGTCCTTCTTCCACTTGGCGAAGTTCTCAACGGTAATTGGAGTGAGATGCGACTTATCAAGCTTCTCCCTCTCAGTTTCTATAAATTCCTCGAGAGTAATTTTGGGCTGCTTGTCGAAAGCTTCCTTCTCCAAACGCTTTTGTTCCTTAGTTTTCAACACAAATCCCTCTGGCAGTGAGTGTCTGTACATACAAGTGTTACCCCCGTTAGGGCAAACCCAAAACCAACCGTACTTTCCATTTTCAACAGCTTCAATGAAATACTTGCAAACCTTGTCAGTTGTAGTACGAGGATTACCATGTTTTGAAAGAATGACGCTTCTCAATTTTTCTTCGTCCCATGTATCCATGGTATCGGCTTCTTTCTCCTCTCTAGCATCCTTATACAAATCCATCTTTTCAACCTTACGGCCTACATTCAAGTCATGCGAAAATTTACACCTAGCACCTTTGTTACAGTTCCCAATCTTGAACATGGCACATAGTACAGTTTTAGGATCCACACCGGGCCTGACTTTTTGATCTATAATTGGGTTAAATAGGGCTCTTCTCTCAGCCTCCGCTGCTTCTTTCTTCTTCTTTTCTTCTAGCTTCTTGAGTCTCATCTCCTCTTTCTTAGGATCTGTTTGCGTCTGCACCTGCTTGATATATCTTTGGACCTTAGTCGACCGGTTCTTGTTCTTCATACCAAAAGTCTTGTCAACATTGTCCTTTTTCTTTTGTGGCTGATTCTGCTTCTTCTTTGGTGGCATTTTGGATAAGCTAAAGTAGTGTTTATGATGTGGTCTGAAGTTTAATGTTCTTTCTTGTGCTCATCGCTGGAAAATTTTTCAGATTTTTGCAGTTTGGCTTGAAGATAACAATCTTTTCTTACGTAGATGCAAACTATTTGTTGATGTGAATTCTTATGTAGGCTAAGAAGCTGCACACAGAACCTCTCACGAGTGATGTCTACGAGTATTCTAAGGAATTACTCTGCGAAGCTATTTTCAAAATACTGTTTACGGACAACAAGGAATGCTCTACTTGTAGTAGGGAGTGCAACATTACTGAGCTACCCTTTATGGGGAAATCATCACGTCTCTTCAGAGACTGTTACTGGTATCAAGCAATACACAACCGAATCAAGTGATAGTGAAAATGTCAGCACAATATCATTACTGTCTGACAAAGAAGTTACACAGCGACTACGTCAACAAGAACAGAGCTACTACGTGCAGAGGGGAAGAAGAGTTATTCGCTATGATGTTGCTCAATTGCCCTCAAATGCGCCGATCGAAGATAATCACGTTGAGCAGGTGATAACAGTTCCTGGCCCAGATGGTCAAGATGATGATTTGTATTTCTTTGGTGTATTTGACGGCCACGGAGGACCCTACACGTCATCTAAGCTGGCAAAAAGTCTAGTCCCTTACGTTGCGCATCAGTTGAGCCAGGTTTATACCGAGACGAATGAAACGCTAACATCAGACGCCGTGGATTCTGCCTTTAAAAATGCATTCAAAAATCTCGATAGGGATATAACAGAGGTCTCACTAGGCAACCTATTTTCGTCGCCCTCGAAAGAAAACCTCGCCCAAGCCCTTCCCGCGATTTCAGGAGCTTGTGCATTGCTTACAATGTATGATTCCATGAATTCCACCTTGAAATGCGCCGTCACAGGAGACTCGAGGGCATTACTGGCATCTGTAGATGAAAACGGACAGTGGACTGTGCAGTCGCTTTCCATAGACCAAACAGGTGATAATCCGGAAGAAGTAGATCGTATCAGATCCGAGCACCCGGGTGAGCCAAATGTAATTCGCAATGGGCGTATTCTCGGATCTTTGCAACCTTCAAGAGCCTTCGGCGATTATCGTTACAAAATAAAGGAGATCGGAGGGAAGACAGTCGCGGACCTACCTGGGCATATGAAGGTATATTTCCGCCGAGAGCCTCGCGATTTCTTGACCCCTCCTTATGTGACAGCTGAACCGGTAGTAACGTCGGCTAAAGTGGGGCAGAATTCAAAATTCATGGTGTTAGCCTCCGATGGTTTATTCGAATTGTTATCAAATGAGGACGTTGCGGCTTTAGTTATCAAATGGATGGAAAAGAACAAGGTGACACCTTTTGCAAAGACCCTTGCCGCCTCAGGGCCTCAAGCCAAGCTGCCATCTGTCACTGACATCTCCGAATATAAAGAAGCACAGAGACCAGCATTTCGTTATAGATCTAAGCAGAAAAACGCCGCAGAATATCTTATGGAGGACTCCAATGTGTCTACGCATTTGATCAGAAATGCCCTTAGCGCACGAGGTAATAAGGAATACGTATCTACTCTGGTAAGCATTCCATCGCCAATGAGCAGAAAATACAGAGACGATTTAACGGTTACAGTTGTCTTTTTCGGAGGTGAAGAGGATCTCAGTCATGTCGATGGACAATTGCTACTGAATCATGATGCTACGGCTGGACTGGAGCCTAAGCTTTGATTACAGCTTCCTTCTCAATAGTACGGTAAGATCTAGCTCATTTATCGCATATATCATTGTTTACGTGCCTACCTGCTAAAATATAAGTACTCAAGGGGCTTTTACATATCATCTATTAACCACGAGATAAGAATAAAAGATGAACACTTCGGTCACTTCTATTAAGCTGGTACTTCTAGGTGAAGCTGCGGTGGGTAAGTCTTCTATTGTGCTCAGGTTTGTGTCGAATGATTTTTCTGAGAACAAAGAGCCCACAATCGGAGCTGCTTTCCTCACTCAAAGAGTTAACATGGGAGATCATACAATCAAATTCGAGATCTGGGATACAGCTGGTCAGGAAAGATTCGCATCGTTGGCGCCCATGTACTATAGAAATGCACAAGCAGCTTTGGTGGTTTACGATATTACCAAGCCACAGTCTTTCATAAAGGCACGTCATTGGGTCAAGGAATTGCATGAACAAGCTTCCAAGGGCATCGTGATTGCTCTTGTTGGTAATAAGCTTGATTTAATTGAAGGTGGAGCGGAAAGAAAAGTCGCTCGTGAAGAGGCAGAGAAACTAGCGACTGAAGAAGGTCTACTTTTTTTCGAAACAAGTGCTAAAACAGGCGATAACGTCAATGAAGTGTTCCTTGGGATCGGTCAAAAAATCCCCCTCAAAAAGCCAGATGAACAGTCGCAAGGCTCCTCGGGCTTAAGAATTAATGACGACAATAGAGTGGATCTAGCAGCAGGGGGTCCTGGCAGCTCGAATGCCGGTGCTTGTAATTGTTGAAATGTGTATACGTTGGTGTGTGCATTTTATTTTTGAATATGATGATAATATAAAAGCTTGGTGTGTAAAACTAGATAGAACATCTGTCGTCTTCGAATTTTATCATTTCTAAGGGATTTTTTTTATTTCTATCTTGACAATTCTGTGGGATATAAATGTCGGACGGTGAAGAAGCCAGAGTTTTGGAGAAAGCGCTTAGCTCCTACTATCATTATGAGGAATATGCATTGAACGAAATTTGGAAACCAAGGATGTGTAAATGGATGTCGCTGTCAAATTTACAAAAATCTAAAATTCCTTGGTATGGAAAGTATCTCGGTGAATTAAAAAGATGCATTATGAAGAATGCAGAGTTCTATAGGTTGGTTGTGCAACGGTCTGTCGCGTATTGGGGCTGTAACCCCAATCCTGATCAGTGGAGTCAGCCCACGTCATATGACATGGACAAGACGGTTCTAATGTTTACACAGATCTTACGAGAATGGTCACAGGAATGTCAGGATGAACGTGATCTTTTACTGACTAGATTACGAGCATTTCTTAATCAAGAGATTCCAAACAAATTTGAGCGTAGAGTGGTTAAAGTACTCATCCCTGGTGCAGGTCTTGGGCGATTGATAGTAGATCTTGTAAATGACGGATTTTGCGTGGAAGGTAACGAAACATCCTATCACATGCTTCTTCTCTCTCGGTTTATTCTTAATGGAGAACACCCTAAAGAGGGGCTAACAATCTATCCTTTTGTACATACCTTTTCTCACCAATTAAGCCACGAACATCAGCTGCGGCCGATTAGAATTCCCGACGTCAGAATCTCAGAAATGCTAAATGGAGTTTGTTCGATGAGTATGTCAGCAGGATCCTTTGTAGATCTCTATGGGCCACCTCTCGGTATCAAATGGTCAGAATATTACTCAGCAGATATTGAGATGATAAGATATCGGGAGCAGAATGCTTCTTCAGTGCGAATTGTGGTGACGAACTTTTTCATTGATACTGGCAGCAACATACTCGATTACCTGGAAACAATTTCGCACGTTCTTGAAGATGGAGGGTATTGGGTAAACTTTGGTCCCTTGATGTATCATTATGAGAATGATTCTCAAGTGGAAGTCACAGGCGATATAGACCCCACTACCGGAGAAGTAAAGAATGTTAACCGTTTTGTCCCAGTGAAGGGTCTTGAGTTGAGCTTGAACGATCTCATACAAGTTGCTTGTGACCAGTATGCTTTTGACATTATCGCTAAAGAAATAGGAATCAAAAGTGGCTACGGAAGAGATCCTACTGGAATTGCATTGTTGGGCTACATGTGCAACTACTGGCTTTTCAAAAAAAGAAAGAAATCGTTTTCTATTTGCTAGTTTGCTCTATTTTAAGCTCTTTCACTAAATTCGTGAGTTCCTTTACCATGTTTGTTAAATCTTCAACTTTTTTCTCAGTGGATGCATGCTTTTCGGACAGCTCACGATATATATCATAGTTTTCCCAACCAATTCCAGATTCAAAACCTTTTTCGACTGGCTGGACAGCGCTTTTGACTTCTTTATACCAAGTTCTCTTGACCTTGAATGATGGATCAACATTCTCAGCTTCCCGCTGCAATTGTAAAGATCTCCTGTTCTTCCTTTGCGTAGCAGCTATACCCGAGCCATTGCCGTTGGGGATCCACTCGTCATCTTCTTCAACATACCCATCCGTCAAATCCCAAGCGACATCAGTCTCATTCGCATCGTCATCCAACTTCTTCATTCTATTGTATGCAACCCTTCTGGCTTCACGTACCTCTTTCATGGCAATAAAAACCAACATGGGAAAGTAAATCACCATCATCACGCTATTACTAAATTCTTTTGCGCTTTTCCGGGGCATTAAGTGCATGAAAGGTGTAATTATTAGTTCAATGATATTGAATGGTGGGACATAGACATCTTCATCTGGAGCTCTGATATATCTTAAAGTCTTTTGAGCCATGAGAGCCATATACTCATCTAAAGCGTTATCAATGACTTTTTGGTAAGCAGTACTGTATAAAGCGATCAAAATGTTCAACAATATCACAGTAACAATGAAGCAGTAAGCGTAATAGAGAATCGCCGCGTATGGTGGAGCGAAATTTTCAAACATATCAAACCCACCCTCGCCAAGAACAGTGAGCACTAAATTTGACATAATTGGCCAAGTGATTTCGCGTTTCCCATCGGCAGAATCTAAACCCAAAAACCCCTGAAGAAAACCTATTGTCATTAAGAGTAATAGAAAAAAGAACACAATAGACTCCTTCATCATGTGTTTCAAAACAACCAATAATGCACCCACAAACCTGCTTGATTCTAAATAGAGTAATAGCCTGGACCACACAAGAGGAGCAGCACACGATAGTATTCTATATGAAATCTTATCCCAATATGCAGCTGGATATTTGGTATGAATGGGGCTTACGCTGACAATTCTCAAACCCATGGAAGTAATTATGATAGAGTACATCACATCGTTGAACGCATTCCAAAAGCCCACATAATTCCAACCCACATGGTAAACCTTGTAAACTTCGTCGAGGACACTTCCAATAGTGAAAAAATAGAAAATGCCCTCACAAACGTCAATACCCGTCACTGCTTCAGAATCCTTACTATTCACAACAATCGTGTAGAGTATTAAAAAAACAACTGAGAAAAACACTTCCAGGATGTTTTGATACATTGGGGTCTTCAATCTGTCGGGATGAAAGTGCGTGGTAAATTGATAAGATGGGATCTTCTCGCACAGGACGTAAGTGCTGGGATCAAATCGATTCTGCACAATCCATCCCCGCCATAGCCACTTCAGGCAACGTTGGTATCCACTAGACCCAATTACAATCGTGCAGTGCATGTCCATTGCAAGCTCTAGCGCACTTTCGGCATCACAGTCCAAATCATTCTCGTTAATCACGTATCTGCGGCACAACATTTGTATGAGGGTATAGTGCAAGTCAATCTGCTCTTCTTCTTCGATGATTAGCTTACACAGCTGTTGAGCTGTTGTTGCCCTTAAAAGATAAATTTCTGCGTTATGTAGTTCGCACGCAGCAAGATCCCAATACCATGAGCAAACCTTGAGTAAACAAAATATCATCACCGATTGATATTTCCGTGAGGACTTGCGGTCGCTTTCTCCTCCACATGCTTGACGGGCAAGCTTTAAAACGCGAGAATTCAGAATCCTAGAATGATCGCAGGTGATTTGTTCCTCCGTGTAAATAATTGGCACTATTTCATCGATCAAGAATTTCAAATTCAGAGCAATTCTCAAAATTTGCCGTGGATTTGGAGCATCATAGCTTGGCGGATGCTCCGTTGTCCAATCGGCACCCTCTGAAGTGGGGAGCAGATATGCTGGCATGCTATGTTTGTCCCTTTGCTCTATAGAAGAAAGGGGTTTACCGTTAAATATCTTTTCTGCTTTGAAGGCGATGATCTGTTCGTTTATCATTACCCCCCACTGTTTTAACGGTGGTGAAAAATTTCGCTGGAGAAATTGGTGTTAGAGGGAAGTTGCATAGCAAGTCAGCCGAGTATGGGCAAAAAAAAGCACTCAAAGAAGGCATCTAAAGTGCCGGTAGATAGGCCTACAGTTATTAGTGGAACCGATGTTCATTTTGATTATTCAGATGGAGCGGCAGGCACCGAGGGGAAGAAGAATAGTAAGACCAAGAAGAAGTTGCATGAAAAGGTAACGGAAGCAGAAATATATGATAGTGAAGCAGAGTACCCTACTTCACGAGTGATTAAAAGAGCACCTAATGGGGATGTTATTGTGGAATCGCTGCCCGATGCTGAGAAAGCTCCTGAGGTCGTAGATCTTCAGAAAAGCATTCCAGCTAAGCTTGATTCCCATTGGGAATCTCTCAATGCTGAGGAGAAGAAGACGATACTCAGAATTGAGAAGAATGAGGTGTTTGAAGTCATAAAAAATTATCAATCGTCAAACAATTGTAACTGCTCTGTTTGCGGGAGGCGGAGTGTCGCCATGGAACAGGAATTGGAACGAATTTACAACACCCTTTACGAGAACGCGAAGCAGACCAACTCTGACACAGACTTCGTCCTATTTCATTTAAATATGATCAAAGAGCTACAACGTACAAATTCTACATTGGACCAATCACCAACGCCAAAAAGTCCGTCTCCACAATATCTTGAAAATATGCGCGATGAAGCTGTCAAATATTGTCTGTCAAATAAAGCCGTTGAATCCCTAAAAGAGGAAGTTCTCCAATTCAAACACAACAAGCAGAAACTCCAACATCAGAATACAAATCTGTTGGAACAGTCGCGACATCGGGCTCCTCATGTGGCAGGAAACCAAGAAAATGAACTGCAAGAGCAGACACAGGAAACTTTATCTCATAAACCGTCAGAACAGGAAGTAAATGAGCAACATTCACAGCATCCTCACCAGACCCATCAGGACCTGACAACGTGTAATTCTCAGTATTCCAATCAGGATCTTCCAAAAGTGGAATCAGAACGTTTTGGACAGAACGATAATACTCTTGACCAACGCTCGGTTTCATTGACGTCGGAACGCTCTCCGGAATCGACGTCTAATGAAGATTTGAAGGATAAATATATGAATTTCGCAAAGACTTTCGTATCATCTCATCCAAAGATTGCACAGGAGTATGTTAATAGAATGATGATGTACCCCGATATGAGGGCACTCACAGAGGATCTAATGAACAATAATGGCCAAGGATTTATTAAGGCTATGGAAAATTTTGTTTTACAGAAGAATGATAATCAAATTGAGGATATCGAAAGTGAGAAGCGGCTAACGACCACTCTACAAAACGGTGCCCCTCTTACACCTGAGCAGTATGCAGACTTGCAGCGTCATCTTGCTGAGAAAATGACGACATCTTTTGATGTGCAAACGAGGGAATTCAAAAACTTACATGAAATAGCAGGCAAACGGTTATTGGAACAGTTTTTGGCTGGAGAAGATCCTGTCAGTAAGTTAATGGATTCGTTTGTAAAGCAAACAAACGAGACCAACGAAGCGCTTGTCGCGGAAGATACCCATTCTTCGCAATTTGATTACGAAAATGAGGAGGATTATGATGAAGAGGACTATTCAGAATATGACGATGAGGAATCTGAATACGATGATGAAATTTACGATGATGAAGATGAAGATGAAGATGATACGTATCATCATCACTACCATTCCCATCATCACCATCAGCATGACCAAGATGAAGGGAGTGCCGATCTCGATGTCGAAGAAGACAGTACGGTGGGTAATGAGGATGAATTCGATAGTGGAGTCGATGAACAAGAGCGTCTAGAAGAAGGTAGACGTTTAATTCAGATTGCTATCACTAAATTGTTGCAGAAAAAGCTCGTCGATTCATACCATGAAAAACAGGCCGAGAATAACAGATTGAGACTACTGCAAGAACTGGAAGCTGAAGAACAGAAGAAAAAGGAAAAAGAAGAGAAGAAGCAACGGAAGCGTGAAAAGGAAAAGGAAAAGAAGCGGTTGCAGCAGATAGCGAAGGAACAGGAGAGGCGTAAGAAAGAGGAAGAGGAGGCGAGGCAACAAAAAGAGGCAGAAGAACGTGAGATGTTAAGAAGAGAGGCGCAGAGGAAGAAGGTGGAGGAAGTTAAAAAGAAGAAAGATGAAGAAAGACGTAGAAAGTTAGAGGAACAGAGGCGCCGAGAAGAAGAGCAACAGCGCCAAAGAAAACTAAAGGAGGAACAGAAACGTAAGAAAGAGGAGGAGAAGAAGCAACGAGAAGAAGAGAAGAAGCAGAAAGAAGAAGAGCTTAAAAAGCAAAGAGAACAAAAGAAATTGGAAAGGGAACTCAAAGTACAACAAGATGAAATCGACAGAGCGAAGCTCGTTGAAAAAGCACATAGGAAAGGCGCAGAACATTTTAACAGGCGATTGAGTACTCCTCCAGAGGCGGTTCCTTATGGGAATTCAAATCTGTCATCTGGTGCTAGCAGTGATTTGTTTAATATGGTCAATGAAGTGGCCTCTAAGTCTATGTCGTCTTCTCCCTCTCATTTGCAGGCACTACTTCAATCGCAACGTCAGCACGCAGAATCACAGACTTACTCTACTGGTACACCTCTCAGTGTGGGAACGGTTTCGGCTCAAACAGTTCGTCCTATCAACGACTATGGAAATGTTTCATACGATTCATTAGTAGGGCGTCAACAGTCAATGGGTTCTACCTGGGAAAATTCTAACAACCTCTTCCATGCGCCTCCAAATTTAGAGCAGTCATATCCAGAAAGACAAGGACAAGCGACAATGCCCTCTGTGAGCACTACCCAAACCTATGCACCATTCAACACCTCAATTGATTCGAACAATTCATTTGCTAATGAGCTCAACAATCTAACCAACCTTCTATCATCCTCGAATTTGAACGGCGGACATGTTCCTTCAGGTGCAGATTCAAGTTTCTTCAAAGATAACTTGTGGTCAAATTTGGACCCTGCAGCACAGGCGACTCCTTCAAATTTCATACCTCCTAATCCTACCACTTTCTCTGCTTCCTCGGTTGCTAATACCACGACGTCCCACCGCAAGTCCATTTGGGATAGCGGCGCCTCTTTAAACTCTCTCGGAATGAATAGCAATGTACCGGACTATCGGCCTGACATTTGGACGAGTCCTAATACTTCGTCCCAAGTCACTAGAACACCTGCAGTGGATAATAAAGTGGATGCTATCTTACAGTCCTACTCTCTCCTGAGTAGGGAATTAGGTACTGATTTCGTTCCCGCTGAAAAGCTTTACCAAGCCGCATTTTCTTGTGCAGCGGATAGTCCAGCTTTCAGTTATGCAACCTTTGTCGGAGCACTACTAAATATGAGGTCAACACATAATTGTGATCTTCTCATGAATCAGGTTGGTACCATAACCCATGCTAGATTCTCTTTTGGTGGGGCAAATTCACAGCAACTCTCCTACCAACAAGGCCAGCAGGCGACTTCAGCTTGCCCTCCCCAAATCCCTCAAGGAACCTCTGTATCAGGAAACCCCCTATTCAAAGAGCTCTACAATACGTCCAACACGGTCGCTTCTCCAAGCTTGGCGCTAGCCAACCCAGGAGTGTCTAATGAAAGCAACTCTAATCTTTTTGACTTCGATCAACAGTTCGGGCAACCTAGAACAAGTAATATCTGGGGTTAACCCTACTTCACGCTCTTATGTACTAGCTTAAGTGTTTTAATGTGATCTAAGTAGCATTCCAAATCGATATTCGTATAACGTCATCAACAAGGAAAACTGTGAGAAGAAGATTGGCACAATAAGCTACGCCTTGAAAACCGCATCAAGCAGCTGGACCAAAGATTGAGGGCAGCCCTGAAATACATATATTTCAATTAATAGAAGAGTTTTCTGTCTTTCAAAATGTCAGAAAACGTGGTGAGAAGAAAGCTGGTCATAATTGGAGATGGTGCCTGTGGTAAGACATCACTGCTCTACGTATTTACACTGGGAAAGTTTCCTGAAGAATATCATCCAACTGTCTTCGAGAACTACGTAACCGATTGTCGTGTTGATGGAATAAAGGTTTCTTTAACACTTTGGGATACAGCAGGACAAGAGGAATATGAAAGGCTGCGGCCATTTTCTTATTCGAAGGCCAATATTATACTAATAGGATTTGCAATCGACGACCCGGAGTCTCTGTCGAATGCTAGAATCAAGTGGACAGAAGAAGCACTACGCTATTGTCCCAATGCTCCCATAATTTTGGTTGGCTTGAAAAAAGACTTGCGAAAGAATGGGGACGAGAGGGACATTGTGAAGAAAGAGGATGCAGAACAGGTCGCTAGAGCAATTGGCGCCAAAAAGTACATGGAGTGCAGTGCGCTAACTGGTGAGGGTGTCGATGATGTTTTCGAGGTAGCTACAAGAACAAGTCTCCTAGTGAATAAAGAACCAGGTCAAGGATGCTGCGCAATAGCCTGATATAATAAGTACATGTCTAGTTAACGAAAAATTTCTCAGTTTACTACTAATCACTGCCATAGGTTACTTGGATCAGGCTACCTGGAGGATTTAGTTTATGATAAGTACGCGGACGTTGAAAATGGCAAAAAATTTCGACCTCGGTGAGGATTGAACTCACGATCTTGCGATTAACAGTCGCACGCCTTAACCAGCTTGGCCACGAAGTCTCTTATTTGATTGAAATAATTGGTGGTTTTAGTTGTTGTAGTACTTTCTCTTAATTCACGAATGTAGACGCGGTAGTTTTTTTAGAGTAAACAAAACGCGTTTGATGTCAAAGTCTCTTCTTTGCCAACGTTCAGGACTGGTAATAAGGGACATGGCGGACGGAAAGAGTGCATCAGAGAGATACCAAAAGATATCTCAACTTGAGCACATTTTAAAAAGGCCTGATACCTATATTGGATCTGTCGAAAGGCAGGAACAGCAGCAATGGATCCACGATGAGGCTACAGATTGCATGAAACAGAAAGAGGTGAATATCGTCCCTGGTCTGTTCAAAATATTCGACGAGATATTGGTTAATGCGGCGGATAATAAGGTTCGTGATCCAACCATGAAAAGAATAGATGTCTCGATCAAGCAAGAGGAATGTTTGATCGAGATTAAAAATGATGGCAAAGGAATTCCTATTGAAATTCATGATAAGGAAGGCATTTATATACCTGAGCTTATTTTTGGACATCTTCTCACCTCTTCAAATTACGATGATGATGAGAAAAAGGTCACCGGTGGTAGAAACGGTTTCGGTGCCAAGTTATGTAATATCTTCTCTACAGAATTTGTTATCGAAACCGCTGACCCTATTAAAGGTCAAAAGTACACTCAAAAGTGGGAGAATAACATGAGCAAATGCCACCCTCCTAAAATAGGAGCTTATAAGAAGGGACCGTCATACACAAAAATAGCATTCAAGCCTGATTTATCCCGATTTGGTATGACTGCGTTGGACGACGATACTGTGGGGGTCATGCGTCGCCGTGTGTTCGATATAAATGGATCCGTCCGTGATATATCTGTGTATTTGAATGGCAAAAGCTTGAAGATCAGAAGCTTCAAGAACTATGTGGCGCTGTACCTGAAATCTCTGGAAATAGAGAAGGCCGGTGGTACTGCACCCGAGAATTCCTCTACAGTTACCAGCACACCTCCAATTCTTTATGAAAGAGTTAATGATCGTTGGGAGTATGCCTTCGCTGTATCTGAAAACTCGTTCCAACAAATATCTTTTGTGAATTCGATAGCCACAACATCAGGAGGTACTCATGTCAACTATATCAGTGATCAAATTGTCAAAAAGGTAGCAGCTCAATTGAAAAAGAAGAAAGTTAAGCCTTTTCAAATAAAAAACAATATGTTTCTTTTCATCAACTGTCAAATCGAAAATCCAGCATTCACTTCTCAAACTAAAGAACAGTTGACTACTAGAGTTAAAGATTTTGGAAGTACTTGTGAAGTTCGGGATGAATTCATAAAGAAAATAATGAAAGAAGATTTTGGGCAAAAGATCCTAGAAATTGCAGAACAAAATGAAACTAAGGCTTTAAAAAAGACCGACGGTAGTCGGAAGAGTCGAATAACTAGTTATACTACCTTAGAAGATGCTAATTTGGCAGGAACTAAAAGAGGATACGAGTGTACTCTAGTACTTACTGAGGGTTTGTCTGCCTTGTCACTGGCTGTTGCAGGATTATCGGTTGTGGGAAGAGACTTATACGGTTGCTTTCCTCTGCGTGGTAAGCTTCTTAATGTTAGAGAAGCAAGTGCCGATCAGATACAGAAAAATGCCGAAATTCAAGCTATAAAGAAGATTGTTGGGTTAGAGCATCGTAAGAGGTATACAGATACAAAATCCTTACGTTACGGTCATATTATGATTATGACCGATCAAGATCACGACGGGTCCCATATTAAAGGGCTCATCATCAATTTCCTTGAAAGCTCATTTCCTGGTCTCTTGGATATTCCAGGCTTTTTAATTGAATTTATCACGCCTATCGTTAAGGTTAAAATTATCAAACCCAGGAAGGATACGATCTCATTTTACAACATGCCTGATTACGAAAAATGGCGGGAAGAAGAAAGCCATAAATATACTTGGAAGCAGAAGTATTACAAGGGTCTGGGTACTTCGACCCCAGAAGAAGCTAGAGAATATTTTTCAAATTTAGATAAGCATTTGAAAAAGTTTCATGCCTTGGGTGGAAATGATGCGGATCTAATCGATCTCGCATTTTCAAAGAAGAAAGCCGATGATCGCAAGGAATGGCTAAGACAATACGTGCCAGGAAACAACCTAGATCCTGAGTTAACCGAAATTCCTATTGGTGATTTCATCAACAAAGAATTGATTTTATTCTCTCTGGCGGATAATATCAGATCAATTCCAAATGTTCTAGATGGTTTTAAACCAGGTCAACGGAAAGTTTTATATGGTTGTTTCAAAAGGAATTTGAAAGGTGAGATTAAAGTTGCGCAGCTAATTGGGTATATCTCGGAGCACACCGGTTATCATCATGGTGAAGAGTCTCTCGCTCAAACTATTGTTGGAATGGCGCAAGACTTTATAGGATCCAACAACATTAACCTTTTAAAGCCAAATGGTGCTTTTGGTACTCGAGCTGTGGGCGGTAAAGATTCGGCTGCTACAAGGTACATCAATACTGAACTCAATAAGATAACTCGTTTCATATTCAACCCTCTTGATAATCCTTTGCTAAATTATTTACAGGATGATGATCAAACAATAGAACCCGAATGGTATCTACCAGTCATACCTATGGTTTTGGTCAATGGAGCTGAAGGCATAGGAACTGGTTGGAGCACAAATATTCCACCCTTCCATCCTATGGACATCGTAAGAAATATAAAGAAAATGATGGCAGGAGAGGAGATGGATGATATGGCGCCCTGGTTCAGGGGTTGGACGGGGTCACTCGAAAAGATCGATCGCCAACGCTATAAAATGTATGGTAGAATAGAACAAGTTGGTCAGAATGTTCTTGAAATTACCGAACTGCCGGCTAAAACTTGGACGTACAATATCAAGCAGCATTTGCTTCTTGGGTTGGATGGCAATGAAAAGCAACCCGCATGGATTAAGGATATGCAAGAGAACCATGGAGCTACAATCAAATTCACAGTAACTTTGAGTGACGCGGAAATGGAAAAAACAAGGAAGATAGGTTTCTACGAAAGATTCAAGTTGGTTTCCAACTTGAATTTGAGCAATATGGTAGCTTTCGATCCTAATGGGAGAATTAAGAAGTATGATGATGTTAGAGAGATTTTGAAAGATTTCTATTTCGTAAGGCTTGAATACTATCAGAAGAGGAAAGATTATATGGCAGAAAGATTACAATGGGAACTTGAAAAGTTCTCTCAACAGGTAAGGTTCATCAAACTTATTGTGGAAGAGAAGCTTTATGTCACAAATAAACCTCGCAAAGAACTGTTAGAAGAATTGGAAAATTTAAACTTTCCTAGGATTAACAAGGATGGAAAACCGCATTACGGTCAACTAAAATCTGAAGACCAAGAACTGCCTGAAGATACAATTCCATCCAATGACAGCGAGGACGAAAATGAAGAGGGCGTTATCAATGGTCCTCTTGAGATCTTCGGAACCTACGACTACCTACTTGGCATGAAAATTTGGTCTTTAACAAAAGAAAAGTACGAACGTCTGTTGAAGCACATGAAAGATAAGGAAGTTGAACTTCAACATCTGCTCAGTTTATCTGCTAAGGATCTATGGAACCAGGACCTGGAACAATTCGAAAAAGTGTTCGATGAGTTCCTCAAAAACGATGAACTGGTCCGCCAGAACATGATCCCAGGTGTAACAACGAAGAAAAAAGGACGGGCCAAAAGAAAGTCGGAAGATGATGAAGAATTTGATCCGTCTAAAAAGAAGAAGTCCAAGAAGGCAGGACCAGCAAAGATAAAAAAAGAAGAACCTGGATTCGAGAGAGTTTTGCTCGAACAGAAAGTAGTAGAGAAACCACAGAGGGTTACCAAAGTAAAAGATGAGAAGCAACCAACATTAAAGGGTCTCTTGGAAAAACAACAAACTGGAGCGACTAGCAAGAAAAGCAAGTCCTCTACCCCGCAACCTGCTGCCACGGGAGCGACAGGCAAGAAAAGCAAGTCACCTACTCCTCAACCTGCTGCCGTGAAGGTCGAAACACCCCAGAACAACCCGTCAACGATATTTGACAGTTTGCAAGGCCCAGAAGACAAACGCGACGATTTAAGCATCTTTTCTAATAAATTCAAAAAGGCAAGTGCTCTCTTCGATAACATTTCCTCTTCCTCGAGCTCGACGCAATCTCCCGAAAGTGCAAAAGAGGAGACATCTTCGCCTGTTTCTAGTGGGAAAACGAAATCTCTTGCCAAAGAGACAAAGGTGGTGAAGACAACCAAGCCCACCAAGGTAGAAAAGCCACCTAAAACTGTAAAGACAGCCAAGAAGCAGACAGCAGTTTCAGATGACGAAAGTGATTTCCAAGTCTCCGACAATGAGCCCGTTGCACCAAGAAGGCAAAGAAGAAGTAGAGCAGCACCAGCACGCTCTTATGAAGAGTCAATTGATTTATCGGATAGATCTTTTGACGAAGGCGATGTTGAAGCGGGCGATAATTCTGACGAGTCGTTCCACGGTTCGGACTTTGATTGAGCCTATTCCTACGCATTTTGCTTTATGAAACACGATGCCTTAGCATTCATTACTACATATCATTCTATATTTCCTTCACAGCACATTTCAAGATGCAGTCCTTTTGAGTCTTTTTTGAAGAGCCTTGAACCTTGGCTTCTTTACGTTCGCTTTTTTCGATGCATTAATACGACGTTCTGCATTCATGTCCGCTGCAGAGAAACACCGGGTGCAGCAAATGTCCGGTATTCAACAAACTAGAGAATCAAGATATATACTACGCACCAGAATAATTATAGTTGTTTGCATGAATGGCGTGATGACAAATCTTCTTTCTCGTATATACTTGCGGAATGTGAAGCAAATGTTCATGCATGCACATGCCCTTAAGGGAATTGAAGTTTACATCATGTGATCATCCTTCTTTTTTTTCACCTTACAAACTTCCCTCTAATGGAGATTCTTGCTTCTCCCAAATTCTAGTGAAACAAGTGAACTGCTCGGGAGAAGAGTTTATCCTGTCTTTGTATATTTTGAGGAATCGTTCTTTGTAATGGCTACGACAGGTTCTGAAATTGTGGTCCCGACTGATCGGGAACAAGTCGCCGTTGTGGATGGTGTTGACAAGCTAGCCCCTCCCAAGGTCGACACAGAGAAGGCCAGCAAAAGTATTTCCGGCGATAATGTGAAGAATGTCGGTGCCGATAATATCACTAGACCCGTTGTGGATGCCTCCTACGTGGGGTGGAAGCAAATTGGCGGCTGGGAGGAAAAGGATACTTTGACTGCTGACGATGAACTACTTGACGTGAGCAATGAAACTTTCTTGGATAATTTAATTCCAGACAAGTTTTATGGTGACTGGTACCATGCTGTTGCCGTTTTTTTCCTAGGTGGCTTTCTATCTTTCTTGGTTGGAAAGCTTGGTTTTTCTTTGGGCCCTGTCTTCTTCATCGTTGTTGCAACCAGCATTCTTTACAGAACCTCAATCAAAAAATACAGGGCCTCTATCAGAGACTTTGTTCAAAGGGAATTCACAGTACAGAAGGTGGAAGATGATTACGAATCTATGGAATGGTTGAACAGTTTTCTGGACAAGTACTGGCCCATTTTGGAGCCAGAGGTGTCTCAGATGATCGTTCAGCAGGTGAACCAAATTTTGGCAACCAATCCTTCCATCCCAGCTTTTATCAAGGCTCTTTGGATCGATCAGTTTACACTTGGTATTAAACCACCCAGAATTGATTTGGTCAAGACTTTTCAAAACACTGACACTGATGTTGTTGTCATGGACTGGGGTGTGTCCTTCACTCCTCATGACTTATCTGATATGAACTCGAAAGAGCTGAAAAACTTTGTCAATCAAAGAGCGGTCGTCAAAGCAAAGATGTTTGGCTTGCCAATCACTGTTGCTCTCTCTGAAATTGCGTTCAAAGCGTTGGCTAGACTTCGTTTTAAGTTGATGACTCCATTTCCTCATATTGAAACTGTAAACGTCCAGTTATTAGACGTTCCGGATATCGATTTTGTCGCCAGATTACTCGGAGATTCTATCTTCAATTGGGAAATTATGGCGATACCCGGTTTACTACCTGTGATGAAAGAACTGGCTAAAAAGTACATGGGTCCTATGTTTATGCCACCATTTTCTCTTCAACTAAACATTCCTCAACTATTATCTGGTTCCCCAGTATCTATTGGTGTTTTGGAAATAACTGTTAAGGATGCAGTGGGTTTGAAACGCGCTAAGAATATTTTGAATAAGTCGGTCGACCCATATTTATCCTTTGAGTTCAGTGGAAAATCTGTTGGCAAGACGAAGACTGTGAGAGATTCCTTGAATCCAGTTTGGGATGAAAGTTTGTACGTTTTACTCGAATCATTTACTGATCCTCTGTCTATTGTTGTTTATGACAAACGTGAAAAAGTCAAAGATAAAGTACTTGGGAGAATTGACTACAATTTAAGTACTTTGCATGATCAGAAAGTTCAGAAAAACCTCTCTGCCTCTTTCTTGAGGAACTCCAAACCTGTGGGTGACTTGAACTTTGACTTGAAATTTCATCCTACCTTGGAGCCTAAGCAATTGCCTGATGGGAGCGTTGAAGATGCTCCAGATTTGAATGTCGGTATCTCTAAAGTTATTATTGAAGAGGCCAAGGACCTTGCAGAAGATGGCGTTAAACTTTCAACTCATGCAGAGCTATATTTCAATGCGAAACTTGTTCTAACTACCAACACGGTCAAAAACAATACTGCACCAGCATGGAATCAAGAATATCAAGCTGTCATCACTGATCGTCGTAAGAGCAGAATGAAGATTGTTGTTAAGGACACAAACGGCAACGTTGTAGGATCCACAGTGCAATCTTTGAATGACTTGATTGACAGACACGAAGTTGGCAAAACCTGGATTCCTCTGCAAAACTGCAAGGGACAAATCAAAGTTTCAACCTTTTGGAAGCCAGTGGACCTTGATGTCGGTGCTAATGCAATCGCTTACACTCCTCCAATAGGTGTAGTGAGAGTGTTTATCAACAAGGCTGAAGGCCTCAAAAATCTTGAAAAGTTCGGTAAAATTGATCCATATGCCAGGGTTCTTGTCAATGGTATTCCTCGTGGTCGCACTGACGTGAAGGAATCAACTTTAAATCCCGTTTGGAACCAAGGTATTTATGTCGCAGTAACTTCGGCTAATCAAAGGATCACCATCGAATGTTTGGATGTTGAAACTGTTGGCGCAGACCGTACACTTGGTAAATTTGATCTAAAAATTTCGGATATGTTCCAGAAAGGAAGTGACGATAAATATATCGAGAACATTGATGAAGATCCTAAAGTTGGTCGTCTGGTTGGAAAGAAGGGCGCCAAGGGGTCTGTCACCTATTACACGTCTTTCTATCCCACTGTTCCAGTTTTGAGCTTGGAAGAGATACAAGAGGTTGAAGAGATTAATAAGAGATCGAAGCAATTAGAAGAGAAGGAAGGTGAGGTTGATGAAAAGACTGCCTCCAAAGAGACATTAACAAAAATGAAGGAGGAAAGAGCTGAGATCAAGGAGTTAGAAGACTTGTTTAGCAATAAGATGAAACTGGATTTGGATGAACTTCTTCAATATAACAGTGGTGTGTTTGCATTTTCTATTTTGGGTGGTGAACTTCCTCAAACTGGCTGTTATATTCAGGCCTTCTTTGATTCGAACGGATATCCTCGTTACGTCACCCAAAAGTTCCCTGGTAGAACGATCAGAAATGGTTCAACTGGTGATGTGATGATCAAGGAACTGGAATGGTCCGTGACCACATTCAGGATCACCAAAAAGAAAGATTCCAACAAGGCAGAAGATTGCTTAGCAGAGGTGACCGTTCCAACGATCGAGTTGGTTAAAAACTGTTATTATAAGCCATCGATTGTAAGTCTAACCGGATCTTCAAGTGCTAGACTACTGTTACAAGTTTCCTGGTTCCCTGTCGCTGTCATGAAACTACCACAGGCTGATTTGATAACTAACAGTGGTGATTTAACAATAACTGCTGTTGGTGCTAACAATTTAATCGCTGCCGATAGGAATGGTAAGTCTGATCCATTCGTCAAGTTCTATCTAAATGATGAAGGGAGTAGCTTTTTCAAAACCCATCATGTCAAGAAGACACTGGATCCAACGTGGAACGAAAAATGTGTGGTGCAAATTGACAACCGTGTTAACACTTACTTGAGAGTCAAAGCTATGGATTGGGATGCAGGAAACAAGGATGATTTAATTGGAGAAGGTATGCTTCCATTAGCCCAGATTGATCCAGACAATGCTTGTGACTTGGATGTGCCATTAGTTGGACCTAAAGGAGAGGATGGAGGTGTTGTTCATTTAAATTTCAGCTTTGCTCCTAGATATACCCTTTCCGTTCATAAGAAAGAAAAGAAGGTTGGAGATTTAGCTTCTAAAGGTATCACCACCGGTTTACAAGCAGGTACCTCTGTCATTGGAGGTGGTCTTGGTGCCGTGGGCAAGATAAAGAAAGGTATCTTCGGCGGTAAAAAGAAGGATGAGGACAAAGAAGAAGAGGATTGATCTTTCAGTAGTTACCCTGACGAATGCACAGTTGCAATTCAGTGTAGTATATATAACATACGTTCATTCTTACAATTGAATTCATTCTCGTTGTTTTATTGATAATCGTAGAAACGTACCCGATTTTACGCAATCGTTATAACGATACCTGGAATCAAGAATCAAATTTAGTATCGGATGGATCCTCAAGATATCGCACAGGCAGCCGGTGTTTCGCCTGTTGAACTTTGTGTCTACTCAATATTGTCAAATAACTTGGATGGTATCTATCAATCCATAAATGAGCTGCGAGAGTCCCAAGCTCTCCTGATACTTCGACTAAGACAAGTACGAGACTCCCTCAAAGGAGAACAAGAATTCCTGAATCAAGGCCAAAATCTCAAGGTTGAGTGTGAACGACTTGAAAATTTGAAAACTCGAGTTGATGCTTTGGTGAAGCGTTGCGTTACGTTGCTGGAGACTTGTAATAATCTTACATAGGATTGAGTACAAAAAATGATGGTACGGTAAATTGCGAGATTAAAAGGAGGGAAACTTGAAGAGCTTGAACGGGTAGCCAACACTCTTTAATCTGAAAACCGCAACCAAAGCGCTGTAGGATAAATACAAGAATGAAGAAAATGTTAATGCTAGTGTAAGCTCGATCAAGATCGCTTTAGAGGGAGTAGGCTTGCCATTTCTGTCGTGAGCATAGAATTTCTTGGCGTATGGAACAAATTTGATGAGGCAAAGAATGTTTGCAATCAATGCACCATAAATGACGCTGACTATTTGAGTTTCAACGCCAAATTGGTTTTGTTGTTGGCCCTCAAGAAAGTAAAGAACCTTAGAACCATCAGCAGAGACCCCGGCATACTGACTGCCTCTTATACTGTTGAACATGTATCCTGAAATCCACAGAACAATGACGAAGACGGTTCCGACACCCCAAACAGCCTTAGAAGTTATTACACGTGCGGCAATTGCGGTATTCTTCTTAACGATGAATGTGACGATTGCTGTGGATAGAGAGGTAATAATGACTGACCCCCAGTTGATCGGTTCATGCATTTTATAGTCATTAAACCCGGTGAGTTCACTCAATGATTGTATTACCCAAGCGACACGAGTAGCACCACTCTCTGCTGGTAAGTTCATAATTCTAAATAGATCCATATCGTCTCCCGGAGGCAAGACGAAAACTCTTGGTACATTGTTCACTTTAAAGTGAGTGAATACCTCACCATTTCTCCGAGGCTCATAATCAGCCCTGGCGAAGAATAAGCCGCTCTCTCCGTCAGAGGAAAGACCTTTAGGGTGGTCCTGTTGCCAAGATTGAGCCACCTGGGAAAACTCTGATTCAAACTCAATACATAATGTACATCCAACCTGTGGATTTGTAGCTGTCAAAAGCAATACTACATGAGCATCACGTTTCCCACCAAGGACCTTGTGGAAGTTGGTGTTTGTCAATTGGATCACGCCATTGTTCTTCTGGGCCTCTTTATAAAGTTTGTCATTTGTGAGCGCATGAGTGAGTGACACAAATAGTGCGAAGACGTACCAAGCCAATTGAGTTCCTTTCATGCCGTTTTTCGCTTTTAGGTATCTCGAAGAGGGCTTATTGATGAAGAGAACACGTCTAAACGTCCAGCAAAGATCGTGTTTAGCTATATGTCACGTGATTTCTTTCTTGCTTCAAAGACTCCAAATATGCTTAAGAGGGCCGTCAATAAGAGTAAAATTTGATGTTATCTTGTGTATCTTGATTCTTGTAGAGTTTATTCCCTTGTCTGAGTGTGGACAATTTCTTCGAGAGCGAATTGCGGTCTAGTCGTTTCGGGATGCCGAGCAGTGGCAGCTCATCACGTATACCGCGGTCATTGATGGATGATCTCATTTGATTTGGCGTCTAGGATAGTTGCATATTGGCTAGAGCTAATGAATGAATGGAATCAGTGATATCAGCATATTTTTGATACTTAACCGCTCAAGACCACACATGGAAGATAAACAAATAGATCCATCTAATATGGCAGTTCCTCGAAGCCTCCCGCCAATTAAAGTATCAATCGGTCATATATTCTTGTTAAGAGCTCTCATGAAGGTAGTTTGGTTCAGGATATGTTTTATCACGTGGTTATGAGCTCGTGTGTTTTGATTGGCAGAAAGGGTGGCAAAATTACAACTTTTGATGAATTAAGAAAGGCATCATAGTTGGAAAGTGAAGCACATTGCGAAATGCCGGTCAAGTCATTGGAGTCGTTCCTGTTTGAAAAGGGTCTGGTGGGATCGTACCCAATTGAGTCTTTAAAAAATGCAACGCTTGGAATCGATGTTGATCATTATGTGTCACGCTTGCTCACAAGCAAAAGGGAACAGTACCTAGACGCAATTGGCGGGTTTCCAACTAGTTTAAAGATGTACTTGGAATCCGATCTACAAGTTTTCAAGGAATATAATATTACGCCTGTGTTTATTTTTAGTGGTTCCGCTGTAGCCAATCAGGTGGAGGCCAGCGGCCATTACACAGCTGCGGCTGAGGAAGCTGCTGCTGCTGTCAATGCGTCTGCCTCAGGTTCGCTGGGATCATCAGGTTCAACCACTAGGTCCGTTAAAGAAACAATTTTGGCCCAAAGACATAGAGGTTGGACGCAATGGAATAACCTGCTAGCGAACAATCAATCCACTTATATTGATCAGCCTATCCCACCTACAGAGGCATTTAGATATAACGTTCCACTAAACACCAAGCGCTTCCAAAGTGATTTGATTCATTATTTCATATCTTTGGGTATATACTTCCAAGTCGCTCCTTACACGTCGTGGATGCAATTGGCTTATCTTTTGCAAAACTCCTATATCGATGCAATCTACGGTCCAACAGATATTTTAATGCTCGATAACGTTGAAAAGTTCATTCTAGGCATGGAATTTCCCAACAAAGAATTCCGATTCATTGATAAAGCCCGTGTCCTCTCGGGACTTAAATGCTCTTCTGAAGAGTTTATTGATATCTGTATGGCAGTTGGCAATGATCTGCAACCATACACACTCTCGCCATTACAAGTCTACCCACCTCAACAATTGTTCGAAATGGCGTTAGAAATGGTCGTCAACACTGGTACTGATTTTTATGCATATCAACTAGTCAATCCCTTAAACATCGACAACACGAGCTCTATTGCTCGCTACCAAAAAGGTGTCTCCGCTTTGAAATATATGCCAGTATTGAAGGAGAATGGTAAAGTTGAACTTTTCGGAGAAAATGAGGCAAGTAACGAAAACAGCAAGGAATTAGAAGATGGCTCCATTTCTTCTCCCACTTCGTCAAACTCTTCGGAGATCATTCCAAATGATGTCCATGATGTGGTCTCCCAACGCTTACCACATGAGTACTATTTCTACAGATCTGTCGGCCTCATCAGTGGGAAACTTCTGGATGCAATAGCAACTGGCGTGTACCCTGAGGAGCCTCCACTAGACGGAGGATCTTCGAACTCCTATAGGAACTTGGTGAGAGTATCGGCTGAAATGTTCAAGAATAAAGAAATCAATCTTCTAACTCAGCCAATCAACAGATATTATCAAATCAAGCCCATCGCACAAGTTAATTGGTTCTCGCCAGATGATCCTATAACTTTAACTAATCGGATGACTCCATCAATGTTTGATAGAATCAACCACCTTATTGTGAAGACCGACGACATGGATCGCCAGTTTTCAATCTACGAGTTCATCAATTTGATAAATAAATCCAATAATTTGGTAAACGACTTTGTGTCAGAAAAAGTTATATTTCCCAATTCAGTGCCTATTTCGGAAAAACTAAAGTCATCTTTCGATATACTCTCAACCAGTTTCCTACGATTTTTAACCTTACTCGAATTCTTCGAATATGATCATTCCAAGAAGATTTTGAAGCCTACTAAATGGGGTAAAATTCTGTTGGACTTTAACAAATTAGGCATTGATTCGCAGTTTCAAGAAGCGATTTTCATTTTTATGACGTTTTTAAAAACTGGCGTCTTATCATTGACCGATGAAACCCAGCCAAGTGTTCCCTTGGCACTGTCGAAGGCTACTATTCGCACTTATCCAACAGAGTCATCATATATCCTAATCCTAACCCGCGTTTTGAGTTTATTCCGTTTGAAGCAGAAACCTGCCAATTATCATGGTCCAATTGATAAAAAAGCTCTAATTTATCTTGACCATTTGGATTATGTGAAGGAGAATATGAATGAATTATTCGAATCAGTGCTAATCTCATCATTAACCGCCGGTGAATTTGATAGGTTATCTCTCGATAATATTGGTTGGCAACGGAAAATTGTGGCTCTGATGCCTTTTAAACTGTCATCTCCAAGCACAGTTACGTCGATGATTTGGGAATTTTACTTGCAAAAGTTCCTGCACAACGGACACTCCAGGGGAGATGCAATGGCATTGGTAATGACTATATTCAATACCTATAAATCCGTTCCTAATCTTGAAGAGGAACTTGAACGGTCATTACTGTATTTGAATCATTTTGCATTAGCCTTGAAAGAAATGGCTGATGAGGGCCTTTGTAAGCCCCAGGATTATGATACTTTTAAAAATGCCCTATTCTTTGCGACTGAATCACTTGCTAAGTAAATTTAAATAACGTTTATGCAAGAAATCAAAGAAATTTTGAGTCGTTTAAACCATTATTGATCAATGGTTTAAATTTAAGAGAGGACTTTTTTATGTTTTGGTCTCGGTCTACATTTTTGACACTTAAAAATCACACTACTGAGAGAAACTGTTAATTCTATTACAATTTAATCTCGATTAACGACCGACGCCAGTACATACGTATTCATACGCATTAATTAAATCTTGTTTTATGGTGACCCAAGTGTTCATTCTGAACCTCACCTCGAGGAAATTGAAGTTGTCTTAGCTTTTCATACTATGCATTGATTTATTCTTGACTAACCCCAAATAGCTTTATCAAGTCCTGCGTACTCAATTTGGAATATAATTGATTCATAGCATCCTTATCTCCATCTGCAATCATTTTTGCCAGATTTCGCTTTCTATCTTGAAGTTCTATTATTTCTTGCTCGACAGTTCCTTTCATGATAAAAACATGAACATCAACTCTGGAACTTTTCTGGCCAATACGGTAAACTCTGTCTATGGCTTGATCTTGAATCGCTGGATTCCACCAAGGATCGAACAAAATAACACGATCAGCCATTGTTAAATTGAGACCCAAGGAGCCACTTTTCAAGGAGCAAAGCATAACTTCACAATCTTGCTCGTTTCCAAATAGTGTCTTCACGCGATCTTTTTCCGCCACAGACATGCTACCGAAATAACAACAATTCTTAATCCCATGAAAATCAAGATCCATTTTCAAAAGACTCAGCATTTGAGTAAATTGAGAAAATACTATAGTTTTTCTGGGAATGTGTCTTTTATCTAAAAATCTCTCTTGTTTCAGGATTTCCAACAATCGTTGTACTTTAACACTAGGAAATTCATTGCTAAAAAGCAACTTTTCAGGCTTACCCATACTATCATTATCCGAATCCATGTTCATCGCTGAAAACTTAGCGGATAAAGCCGCCACATCATTGGTCTCATTTGATGTTTCCCGTTTGTTTGGGTTTTTAGCTTGTTGATATTCGCTTTTGTTTTTGTCCGTCAGCAAGCGCCAGTCGCAGCATAGTTGCCTCAATCTTAAAAGATGCACTAGAATTCGCATTCTACTATTTCGACCTGGGGCATCTTCATTGACACCAATACTAAGTTTTGACGCAGAAAGGTAAGATCTCAGTGTATTATAACCATACAAATAGTCGACTTTCTCGCAATTCTTGGGCTTCCTTTCAGATTTTACAATATCGAACGTACTGTCGATTTCTGAGACATACTCGTTCCGTATATCGTCATATAATTTCCGCTGAACAGCAGAGAATGAGAGGAATTCCGAATGGAAGAACTTTTTAGGTAAAGGCCCATCAAAAGTTTGTTTTGCGCCCTTTGAAGGTTGAATACGCTTCTCAAACTTTAATATGTCTTTCGTTCTTCGTAGCATCATTGGTTTTAATTCTCGTATTAACTTTGCAGTAACACCATTAAGATTACCTGCTGACACGGCATTCGATATGTTAATTTTCCAATTTTTAGCATCCGAAAGATTAACCAATCTCAAGAACTGAAACAAACTCTGCAAGTCATTCAAGCTGTTCTGTATTGGTGTTCCAGTGACACACCAACGATACTTTGCATTTATGCTGAAACATGCGCGAGCAGTCTTACTCTGGCTATTTTTTATTACATGTGCTTCATCTAATACTGCCCGGCCCCACCGCATCTTTTCATGAAAAATGGTCCCCGTAAAGGTTCGATCTGATGATTGCAGCTGAGACCATTCTACTCGCACTGTCTCATAAGATGATATGACGATATCGTAATTTTCGAGACTTCTGTAATCTTTTGGTCTCTTCGGGCCATGGAACCGCAGCACACGAAGTTCTGGAGCAAATTTATTTATTTCAGAGGCCCATTGAGTAGCTAAACTTACAGGGCACAAAATTAGTGTTGGCTGCTTTAACTTGTGGCATAAAAGAAGAGCTATGATTTGAATTGTTTTCCCTAATCCCATGTCATCGCAAAGCAATCCACCACGGAAACCGTTGTTGTCTGAAGTGCGCAGTTCTCTTTTCTGCAAAAAATCCACTCCTATTAATTGGTGAGGCAAAAGTGTAGTCCGGAGGCCCTTGATGTCTAGGACAGGTAGCACAGGCTCATTCTCCACCGAAGAAACGGCGCTGAGAATCGTATCTACAAGGTTAGAAGGAGAGTGACGTGGTTCTGAAGCGCTGGGAAGATCAGATGGACGAACTTTACCGTCCCATGATGGGCTGTCCACAGGAACGGGAATAAAGAAAACGTCGGGCTTATTCTCAAGAAGCTTGGAACTTGCATTGCCTTTACGAGCTGCAACTGTTGGATCGATCACCTGGGAGTTTTTCAAGAGCGAGAGATCATCAGGACCTCGTGAAGCCATTGCATCTCGAGGTTTGCGTTTATCGAGTCCTTTGAGGCTGGCAAATTTGCTTTTGCTCGATGGCACAAATATGGAGCTTGGACGCTGCTTTCGAGTCGACGATGGCGGAGCGATAACCATCTTCGAAAAAGCTTTACTCACATATTCGTCTGTAGGCAATTTGTCCCCAGTATTTTCTCCCTTATTGGAAGCTTCTGCAGACATAACTTATCTCACCCATCTATGGAAGCAATTATTTCGGCTTAGCACTAGTCAATCAGCCTAGTAAGATAAAGTTGGAAACCGAATGCTTAAATGATTCGAATAATCGATAACTTCTAAGTAAACGACTAAGGATCTCGGATTTATCTGATTAGCATCCACATCCATTCGATTATCCCAGTATCAAATAGCAAACAAACCTTAACAAAATGAATGTTGGCATGAAACAAAAAGATCCATATTTAATTTCTTAATACCTCTCCAACATAACAACAGCTTCTATGGCCAAGTTGGTAAGGCGCCACACTAGTAATGTGGAGATCATCAGTTCGACTCTGGTTGGAAGCATTTGTTTTTAAATGATTTCATTCATCATAGGCCGGGTAACTTTGTCCAAACTACTATTTCGATTTTGATGGTAGAGCGGGGAGGAGAAAGGCTTTGGATCTGTGAGGAGCAATCCCGGTTTGGTCCGAAGCAGCTTTCTAGTGGTTTATATACTGGTAAAAGCAGTCATACTGTAGTTTATCAGATTAGTGATTGAACCAGTTTCAATGCTTCGCACTCTACGCTGCAATAAAGGTTTGAACGGTGTTTCGTCGAGAACTTTATTGCATTCAAGACCGTCGATGAGGTTCATGCATAAGAAAGATGATGGTGGGTCAAGCGATGCATGTGCGCAACCAGACGCTACAGCAACTACTTTAACAGATAAATACGAATGGCAAAGACTTGTGTCGACCACGAAAACCCCTGAGGGCTTCAAAGCGACTTGGTTGAATGCGCTCGAAGAGAGAGAAAAACAGCTCGCTCAGGGCAAAATCATCGATTCCTACGTTTATAATAGCGTCAAGTCTACTGAGGTATCAGAGAAAACTCGCGATGAATCGTTTTCTTACCTCACACTACCATTTCGCGATGACCCCATGGTCGCAGACTTCTACGTGAATGCGGCAGGAAGAATGAGAATGGGCCAAATTTTCCAGGACCTGGATGCGCTCGCTGGTAGAATTGCGTATCGTCACACATCGCCTGCTGAACCAGTGATTGTCACTGCCTCAGTTGATCGGATATATCTTTTGAAAGCGATCGATTTCATCTCCGACTATAATGTTATATTGTCCGGGGCAGTAGTGTGGACTGGCCGCTCCTCGATGGAGATTTCCATCAAAGCTTCCGCTATCAAGGGAGACCTTCCAACGGAAATAACCGAAGACAAATTGGCTGATGAGGACACGTTTTTGACTGCATCGTTCACTTTTGTCGCCAGAAACCCTGAAACCCACAAATCTCTTGCTGTTAACAAGCTGTTGCCCCTAAATGAGAAACAATGGATGGATTTCAGACGCGCAGAGTCTCATAACGCAGCAAAGAAACTTCGCGCTTCTAACGAGAGTCTCGATACGAACCCTCCTACTGAACAGGAGTCTCAAATCATTCATAAAATGTGGTCTGCTTCGAGACAATTGGCTACTTTACCTAACAGACCCCCAAATGTCATGTTTATGAAGGATACAAACGTCAAATCTACTATGTTCATGCAGCCTCAATACAGAAACAGGCACTCTTATATGATCTTTGGTGGATACCTGATGAGACAGACGTTCGAGCTGGCTTACTGTGCAGCAGCTTCTTTTTCGCACTCTTTCCCTAGATTCATTTCTTTGGATTCCACCACTTTCAGAGCTCCCGTGCCTGTTGGATCCATTTTGCACATGGATGCCAGTGTGGTTTACACAGAACACCTCCATGAGAGATCTGCAAAACCAAAAGTGGCTTCAGTTACTGACAAGGCGATTGATGGGAATACGGTATTCCATTTTGAACCAACTCCGGTTAACGAATTGAATACACATAAAGAAGGATTTTTATCAAAACCGGGTACCATTATCCAAGTCAAAGTCGATACTGTCGTCCAAGAGTTGGCTTCTGAGAAACAAACTAAGTCTGGGTCGTTCATTTACTCTTTTTTTGCTACGCGCGACTCAGATGACAAGAACGTGGGTACGCCAGGTTACGCCACTGTTGTACCTGAAACTTACTCAGAGATGATTGAGTATATTAGCGGCAGAAGACGTGCCATAGACACCGCAATGTATGCAAAGAGCATTAAACGTTCGAGTAAGCTATGAAATGCGGAAATCGGTTTCGCGGCTCTTCGGGATATGTCCGAGATGCCACTAAATTAGTTGATAGAACTAAGTATTTATTTTCCTCTTATATTTTTATACATTCCGATGGTGAAATAGGTTCCTCAGACCTGCAAAGTGCAGCTCCAAAGTCAAACTATAGACTTTCTGTTTGGCACATTAAATTTCTTATATTATTACACAATATCACTATTCATTATATGATATATCCATACTATTCCATTTCGGGTTCATGTCCTTGAATATCGTTAGCATCA
The DNA here is from genome assembly GCA_900074765.1 of Lachancea fermentati. Taxonomy (NCBI): domain Eukaryota; kingdom Fungi; phylum Ascomycota; class Saccharomycetes; order Saccharomycetales; family Saccharomycetaceae; genus Lachancea; species Lachancea fermentati. The sequence continues at coordinate 1,100,150 of LT598488.1, read as the reverse complement.
CATACGCCAACTCCACTTTTATTTGGAAGATTGACTAATTTTTTGATACTCCTCTTCCTCGTTGGTGTCAAAACGCCTGAAGCGTTCCTCTCTACCCATTCATATTTGTCACCTTGTTTTACCGGTATAAAGTCATCAGAACTACTTGTCGATGTCTGTGAATTGAATGAATTTTGATCCGGACGGTGGCCCATGCGCTTTGCAGGTGTGCTGCCTACAGATAGGTTATTTGTAGTGTAGCGAGGACCACCAGGACTAAAAGGCTTAGTGTTTCTCGGACTTGCAACCCCGGAATCAGTACTTTTCCAGAAGACCGAGTCTCTTAAACCGAATGATGATTTACGAGGATCTTTCGGAAGTGTTTTATTCTCTGCAATTTGGGTATTTAGGAGTTCAGCAGTACTCACAGTGTTTAGCGAGTTGTAACTCTCTCTCACGTTGTCTGAATCTTGCGCCCCCGCCGTTGAAAATCTCCAAGACTTACGATTTGTAGGTTCGCTGTTAAAGTATACTGACGAAGTTCGATTATTAGTGTCAAAGTATTCATCATTTGGAAGTCCAGGCAGCAAAGCTTCTCTACTCCCAGCTTGCAATGCATCGTGATACATGTCAGAAGAGGAAGAATTTGTTGTCATAGAATCCAATTTCTCTTCAAAAGTTGAACCTTCGGATCCAGAACTATGACCTTCATCTAATTTCATTGCATTGAGAGCTCCTAGTCTTTTAGCAGTAGAGCTATCATCAAGTGAATTTTCATCGCCGAATGGAGATACAGCTCCAAGACCATTGGGGTTATTTGAGGGATTCCCCAGCTTCGGATTGCTAATCTTGGGTGATTTTTCATTGTCATCTTGATCGCCTTGGTTTCTCTTTCGCCTCCATAGTAAGAAAATGAGAAGGAGTAGAAGAATTATACCCACTGGAATTGCAACGCCACATGCAATTGCAACTGCGTGATTGTTCTTTTTGCTCTTCCCAACAACGGCAGCCGGTGCTGTTGTTGTTGCGGAAGATGAAGTTGTCGAAGAGGCTGTTGCTGAAGCATGTGTGCCTGTAGCAGATGAAGTTGTTTTGGTTGATGAGGATGAATGAGACGAGCTCGAAGACGTATGCACCTTTGAGTCGATTCCACGAATTTTAAAGGATAGTTCCTGACTTCTGGATCCTTGCTCTGCAGTCACCCCGACGTCGAGGGAATCAAAATCGTCTGGGACCTTACCGCTTAGTGTTAGGTTACTGCTTTGAAAATGCAACCAAGAAGAGGCGGAACTATTTGAAAAATCCACGGAAACAGTGGTACCATCATAATCTGTGAACTGGGATGGTAAAAGAGCATATTGAAACCATTCGCCCCGTGTGGCATTTGCTCCAGGAAGTGAGGTGACAGCGAACAGTTTTTGAGTTGATTCAACTGCAAAATTCAAGTAGATCACGTCGTCGAATATATCATATATGGCAACACTGAAATTACCAGTCGAGTTGGTGCTTGGCATAGTACCGGACAACGTGTAATTGTCAATGTTGACCCAGCTGGGGGCATCCAAGAGCTCAACAGAGCTGATGTTTGACGTGGAAACAGGGTCATCGTCAAGAAAGATGTAATTGAGAGGAATGTCATAACTGAAGCTACCAGAGTCACTCACATTAACGATTAGCGTATTTTGAATAGATGTGGTGAATTGGTGAGCCCCAATAACCAATTCGAATACCACTTCAGCTGCAGTATAACCTTCGATATCAGTAGCGATGAGGGAGAAGTTATAGTCCAGTTCCGGAGCAATATTTGAATTGACCACTGGGGCAGTGCCACTGAATTTCAGACTGCTTGAGTCAAAGAACAGCCAACTAGGGAGAGGCGCGTGGTAACGAGAGGAAAGCCCGTAAAATGCCACGATTGAGTCCTCGTTCGTAAAAGTGTCTCTGTCAAATGTTACATTGAAGACTTCACCGGGGCTGAGTTTGAGTCCATTCTTCCCATTTGTATAACCACTCAACTTCAACAAGCTGAGCAGATTGAAGCTGGAGGACACCTCGGGCGCCGTCTTGTTGCTAAGGGCCAATTGATAAGTCTTGTTTAGGGATTGTCCGTCTGAAGCGTCTGTACCCTGCAGCACGAAACTAAAGTAGTTCACATCGCTGGCGCTGGACATGTCCTCCTCCGATGGAGTGCCTGATAGAACGCGCTCTGAAGAATCGAAACTGAGCCACGAGGGCAGCGAGAAAGCCTCATAAACTATTTGCGAGCTGCCACTGCTGCTCGACTTATACGTGTCATTTGAAAGCTGGAACCAATACTCTTCGCCAGGCTGCGCGATGGGGGGGTATTGCTTGCTGGCAGGGTATGCCTCGTAAGGTTGTGCCCTGATCACGCCCACAAAGACCGCTAGTAGGATTAGATACACTTTACGCATACGACTTCAACCTTGAGTAGTAAGGGTTTCGGAGAAGGATAGTCTAGTTTCCCACTTTCTTCACTATAAAGGATTTCATCCACGAATCGCTAGAGTGCCAACGTCTTTTGCATGCCGCATTTGGCAACTCTCTTTCCACTCTGCAACCTCTTCCTCATTTGTTACAGAACATTCGCGACGCGTTTGATAATCTTTTCGCGTTTTGATGCCAAAAAAAAACTTTGACACGAAAACTACGACAAAAAGACACGGCCTAAGTGAAATGCTGGGGCATTTCGCAGCTAAGTCGGGCTAAACTAATCAGCCGCGACTATGGTCGTTAGTGTAGCCGCCGCTTAAACCATTTTCGCGGTCTCTTCGCAAAACGCACAGGCGAGCACGTACGTTAGGCATGCATATCGTAAAGCGATTTCGTAACAGCACACATTGCGACTCGTCTACGCGTACCAGTGGACACCACGTCTTGGCATCCCTAAATAGGGTCTTTAACGCTGCATGTAGGCGTGTTGAATGGCTCGTGGGATCGCCAATCGTGCCAGATAGTCCAAATAGCTGCCCGATCCTGCCAATTGCAATCTAAGCGGCACCTCAATCTCGATTGGCCCGTCTGGCTCGAGCAGGAGGAACGAGGAGGTCTCCAATGGTTACAGGGTGCTACCACAGGCCCACAAAGCGCTATTACAGGGTTTTTGGTCCAGCACGTGATCAACGTCGGATGCGATCTCGAAAAGCGTGAAAAAAAATGATGGTACAAGCTTCGTCAATTTCAGAACCCCTATTGAAAGAAGAGATAGAGACAATTCACGGTGTCCAAGCAAGCGAAGAACAAGCAGGATGCCAAAACTAGAGCAGTTTGAAATCAAGAAGTACTGGCAAATCTTCTCGGGTCTCAAGCCGCAGGATAACAAGTTGAACCATGACCAGGTGCTGCCCATTTTGTACAACTCGAAGTTGGACTCGTCGGTACTCAACAAAATCTGGTTTCTCGCAGACATAGACGACGACGACAACTTAGACTTCGAGGAATTTGTGATTTGCATGAGGATGATCTTTGATATGGTCAACAAAAACATTGACAGCGTTCCGGACGAGCTGCCCGACTGGCTGATCCCGGGCAGCAAGGCAAAACTGGTCAAGGAAAGAAGGAAGAGAAAGCAGGCAGAAAACGCACAATTGGGTATCGAGACGACCAGCGCGCCGAGCGAACAGCGCAGCTCAGACAGTCAGAGCGAGATGCGCACCCAGCCTCGCCACGAGGCACCGGAAGTGGACTTTTATATCTCACCCTCCAACAAAGAGCTCTATGATTCGATTTACAATAGCTGCAATACGTTCACGGACGGAACAGTATCGTTCCCAGCTTTAGCTGCCGTGGTCAGATCCAAATTCCCCAGTGTTGCGTCCTCCGACATGGATAAGGTGTGGAGTCTGGTGAATCCCAAGAATGCCGCGTCAATCAACAGAGATCCAGCTGTGTATTTAATTCATGTGCTCAAGCAGGTGAGTGAATTGGGTTGCGCCTTGCCAACGCAGTTGCCTCACGGGATCAAGGAAATATGCAACCAAGAACGAGTCACGTACGATTTGAAGTCGGAGCAGGGTGACGTCAAGCGCTCTACCAGGCAATACACGACTAGTAGTAGTGACAACCGTTCTTCTGGAGTACAACGCAAAAGGGATGACTCCGATCTAGGTGTCACCGAGGGTACCGATTGGGAAGTAGTAAGGCTCAAAAGACAACTTGCGGATCTAGATGCGGAACTCTCCCGAGTAAACGCCACTGGCAATGAGGCAAATTCTTCTCAATCTGGAAATTTAAGACAACAGTTTGAGAATCTACTGAAATATAAGGAAAAACAGCTTTCGAGCAGTTCAACCGGTAATTCTTACACTTCTGTGAACGTGAGAGGAGTATCTGAGGATCTGGAGAATATCGAGCAGCAAGTTGGCGTGTTAGAGCAGTATTTATCCAACAAAAGGCAAGAACTGCAAAGCCTCGCCGCAGAAATTCAATCTCTCAAATAATTTTCTATTGTGTAGCATACTCACGCAACGAGCGTGGGAAGAAATAATATTACTAGCTCTTTGTGTGGTGAAAAATTCGATCACGCATCTTCTATTACTTACAAGGAACCAAAATTACTTACATTTGTTGTCTATTAGCAGTCCTGGGCTTGGCGCGAATAATGTTGTCTACTCTTAGTAATACCTCTGCAGCCTCTGAAGCAGAACTAACCACAGCCTTTTTCAACTTGTAACTCTCTACAATGCCCAATTCCCTCATGTCAGCGATGACACCGTTGTTCAAATCAAGACCTGATGTAGTCATGCCGTTGTAAATAGAAGATCTCAATTTTGCTACCAGCTCAGTACTGTCAAATCCGGCATTATCAGCGAGAATGGTTGGCAATTGTCTCAACGCGCGAGCAAATGAATCAACTGCCAAGGATTTTTTGCCGTCAACATTCTGAGCTGCTGTGTCGACTGCCTTCGACATAATCATCTCTGCACAGCCACCACCCAATACAGTTCTGGTTTCCTTTGTTGTTTGTGACAATACGGATAGGGCATCATGCAAAGATCTTTCTGCTTCATCTAAAACTTGCTCAGTGGCACCTCTTAAGACGATAGTACAAGCTTGCCCAGCTTTACAACCACTAAATTTGGTGAGGGTTTGTTCACCGATCATTATTTCCTCAATCAAGGCACACAGGGGATCCAGTTTGCATTTTTCGGGATTGTCAAAAGTAGATACCACTTCACCACCAGTAACCAACGCCAATCTTTCCACACCTTCGAAATCTGCGTGTTCAATAGAATTAATACCCAAATCGGTAAACAACTGTTCTGGATAGTCGTAGATTAGTTGCCTGTTGATAAAAGTGTTAATTCCAAAGTTCGCGATCTTGTCGATCTTCGTCTTCATCTTTACTTTTTCTGCCTTTTCCAACTGCGCTAACTTGGAAGTGGAGTCAACCTTGAACTTGGCGCCAAAAACCTTCACTTTATCGGTGTCTAGCGATGTGTTGGCGATCAGAATTTTGGCGTTTTCAACGCGCTTTGGTTGATTATTACCAAACTTCTTTGGTAATATGAAGCCTTCATCCAAGAAAGAGTCGGAAAGCCTACCACCAATTATTTTGATAATTTGAATGTGTTCCAAGTCTGTAGAACCACTTAGTCTGACAATGGCATCCGCAGCTAGCTTTGAAAAATGATCCTTGTCTTGAGACAAAATCTTGGACGACAAGGTTGTCTTGGCAATGTCAATCAAGTCGTTGTAAAACAGCTCTTCGTTTGACGAGTTATCCACAGCGGCCTTTTCCAACGCGCTAAGAGCTGCCTTTGACGCTATTCTGAAACCCTCGATTATAGTTTGTGGGTGAATCTTACTTTGTTCCACCAATTTTTCTGCTTCTCTCAATAGCTCTGCACTGAGCACTGTAACACTAGTTGTACCGTCTCCAACCTCATCGTCTTGCACTTTACTGATGTTAACTAGAACTTTAGCAGCAGGGTTGTCTAAGGGTATTGATTTCAAAATGGTCGCACCATCGTTGGTGATTAGACAGCTATCACTGCTGGCACTTTGGAGCAGCTTATCCATACCTTTTGGCCCAAGAGTAGTTTTGACTAAATCACCCACAGCAATTGCGCCTACGAAAGCAGACATACGAGCATTTTCAGCTCTTTCTTCAGTGACCTGATCACCAAAAATTTGAACACTCTGTTAAGAGGTTTTAGTTAGTATTTGTTTAACATAGATAGCAAATTCCTCTCTGGAAAAAATGTGCTGCGTGAAATTCCCATCAGAAACATACCATATCTTGATCAATGTCCTCACTTTTGTGTATTTAGATGTCCTCGATGAATGAACTAACATCGTGGAAACCAAAATTTTTTTTGCCACTCTGAACATCATCATTCACGTGATCTTGATCATTAATGAATAAGTTTGGAAGAACTCGTAAAGAAGGTACTACGTAAAGGTGGCTTTAATTCACAACTAAAGTATCCCAATTTGACCAATCTGCAGTCGATTGCACGGACTGTCTGCTCAAAAGAGTGGATGCCTTTAAAAAAATAAATGCTTCCAACCAGAGTCGAACTGATGATCTCCACATTACTAGTGTGGCGCCTTACCAACTTGGCCATAGAAGCTGTTATTGAAATACTCACCCCTAAATACGGTTTATCTAGTCACATAAAAGAAGGCGATGGTATCCTGATCGCAGAAGGATGGTGATATTTGTACTTTGATGTGGTACTCGAAATCAACCTCGTGTGAGAGTTTGCGTAACATGGATTTGAAATCTTTGGAATGCTTAGATAAATCAATTCCTTGTAATTGCCGCTCGCATTCAAAAACGCTTAACACTGACCCGTAAAATTGACAACGATCTCATAATCACCGTGGGCCGTTGCACTGAGGAGTTCTTGACGGTACGTACGGAATACGAACACGAAGACATGAGGGGTTGCGTAAATTATATGTGTTGGAACGAAATACAACTATCGACCATCGACTAGTATTCGTGTTACTAGTAGTATATTATCATACACGGTGTTTTAAGATGACATAAAGAATGAGAAACAGTCATCGAAGTTAGTGGAAGCTGAAACGCAAGGATTGATAATGTAATAGGATAATGAATGAAAATGTATAAAAGGAACAGAAAGAGCAAGAATATTTGTAAGTAGAATTATCAACTCTTCTTCCTGGATTCTTAGAAAGATGAGGAGAACTTCTAGTATAACCATATACCAATTATTACAGCCTTAATCAAAAATGGAATCCCAACAATTATCTCAATATTCACCCATTTCTCAATATGCGAATATCAAAGCTAGGTCGGCTATTTCTACGCCACAGCTGTACAATACAGCTTTATAGATAGCGATTACTTGTGCTAGGTTATTTTGAATATTCCGAGATGAGATTTTTCTCGGCATCTAGACGCTACCTGGAACTCAAGAACTCTTGGATTTCTATTACGAACTGATTTACGACCGATGGCTGCCAATGAAAATTGTACAAAAGGGGTGAAAAGACTGTTCTCTTTGTAAGCTACCGCCTGAAAATGATCAAAATGATCGCAAACCTAACTTTTCGGCCGGAATCTTACTATGGACTCCGTTCAAGGCTTTTCCAAGCGGGATCATAACTTATCAAATAATCACAAACTTATTTGCTACCATAAATGATAGACCTCAAAGTACATATTTGCCTTAATAATTTGGACAGGTTTTCAGCAAGACCTACGCAAGCGTACGAGTATTAACGGTGAGCCCTGTCCTTCTCATCTCATCGCGCTAAAAAATCACTTCTGGCACCAATAAAGGTTCAAGAAAATCAACCTCATAGGGCACGAAAAAAATTTCAAGATCCTAGTCCCTTCTCATCACAGTCGAACTTTACGTCGAGTGCTATACCTGTATTGCATTCTGTGTGGGTTTGTGATCTTACAGAGGGGTTGCAGCGCATTTAAATACAATGAGTATACCTGACGAAACCGAAGAACAGCGGAATAAACGTCTGCAAAAGCTGTTCAACTCCCTTGACGTCGACCATACCGGGAAGATCGACCTCGAAGGACTGAAAAGAGCTTTCGAAAAAAGTAACCATCCCCTTAAAGGCTCCCCGGAAGCTATTGAGCATATTTTCAACTCTCTCGACTATAATCATGACTCTGTCGTTGATTTTGAAGATTTCAAGCGGTACGTATCGATTGCCGAAACACAAATTAAACAAGGCTTCCAGCAAATCGACCGCGATCAAGACGGAAAAATCAAACCGAGTGAGCTTTCAAGTTATCTGAGCAAGCTGGGGAACGATGGTGAACTTAAGTCCGAGAAGCCAGCTTTGACATTCCAAAACTTTATTCGATGGGCATTCACGTCAAAGAAAAAGGAAGCTGAGAACCCTTCATATATCACGTACGATCAGTGGAGAGATTTTTTAATATTCATGCCCAGAAAGAGAGGCTCACGTTTGCATACAGCATATTCTTATTTCTATTTATTCAACGAGGATGTGGATTTGTCTTCAGAAGGTGATGTGACTTTAATTAACGATTTCATACGTGGATTCGGATTTTTTATTGCAGGGGGGATTTCTGGAGTTATCTCACGTACGTGCACTGCCCCATTCGATAGAATTAAAGTGTTCCTTATAGCAAGAACCGATCTATCGTCCACGTTTTTAAACTCCAAGGGAAAGCTACTGGAAAAGAATCCGAATGCAGATTTGTCCAAAATAAAATCACCACTCATCAAGGCAGCCACCTCACTTTACAGACAAGGTGGTCTTCGTGCGTTTTATGTTGGCAATGGCTTGAACGTTATCAAAGTTTTTCCCGAATCAGCTATGAAGTTTGGGTCATTTGAGCTTGCCAAAAGGGTAATGGCTCAGTTAGAAGGAGTAAAAGACACATCCCAGCTCTCACGCTTTTCAACCTATATCGCAGGTGGCATGGGTGGTGTGGTAGCGCAATTTTCAGTGTATCCGATCGATACTTTGAAATATAGAATTCAATGCGCTCCTCTCAATGCAAACCTTAAGGGTAACGAGCTCTTAATATTAACGGCAAAAGATATGTACCGTGAAGGAGGACTCAGATTGTTTTATAGAGGAGTCACCGTTGGTGTCATGGGTATATTTCCTTACGCAGCACTAGACTTGGGTACCTTCTCTGCCTTGAAAAAATGGTACATAACCAGACAAGCTAAATTGACTGGGGTTCCTGAACACAATGTGACTATTAGTAACATGGTTGTTCTTCTAATGGGGGCCTTTAGCGGTACTGTAGGAGCGTCTGTTGTCTATCCGATAAATTTATTAAGAACAAGACTGCAAGCACAAGGCACATATGCTCACCCGTATAGATATGACGGGTTCAGAGATGTTTTGTCTAAAACAATTCAACGCGAGGGTTATCAAGGTTTATTTAAGGGTTTGGTACCAAATTTGGCAAAAGTATGTCCTGCCGTCTCCATAAGTTACTTGTGTTACGAGAATTTAAAGCGAGCTTTCGGATTGGAGCGTTAAGATCGAAATAAAAACCCTGGGGTTATTTTTGGTTAGTTATTAATATTTATGATTTGCTCAGACAAAGAACACGATTGCAGAATAATACTATAATCAGGGTGGTATTTAATCCAACGCAGCTAATTCGATCTTGAGGCGCACGAGGTTTCCTCAAAAGTAAAGAGAATACTTTCTCTGTATCCAAGAGATAGGCTCGTCGATACATTGTAAAAGTTTTCAGACGTTTAGCTTTTTCAGACTTCAAACTGCGTGAATTTTCAACAGCAACTCAGGCTCATCCAAAACCATGCCAACATATCACATAATTAAATAAAAGTACAGTCATGTATTAATAACATTCAAGGTAATGATGATTCATATTCTACTGTAGATTGTGTTTCATAAACATCAATTGGTATTTGCCTCGGGGGGAAAATTAGTCGTTCCATGAATTGATGAACTACCATAGGCCCAACGTCACAACCGACTAACGATGTCATTTTTATTCGGGGCATCGTAGTCATCGCTTCATCCGTGGGATACTGAGTTGGGTCAAAACCAAATGGCAAACATTTCACCCAATTAACATCCTGTTCCTGTTCCACCTTTTCGCTTGCATTTTTTGGGCGATTCATGTTATGGCCAAGAGACAAACCCAAAGTATCGATTACAACCTCAAAAGTGACACTTCCAGGCTTGATCGCCGGTAACTTTTGTAGTTTTGCTAACAAGTCATTAAGACTAGACCGCAAATCGTCGAACACTGCTGTTTCCGTCATATTTTGAGGATCCTCATGCCGAAACTCGCTAAAATCTAGGGTGTACTTTTCAATGCAAATAGCATCTTCTTCTGTAACGATCCTAAGATTGAAACTCTTTGTATTGCTCAACTTTCCCAAGACATCCACTATCAACGTTTCTATGTACTCTTGCAAGGAAGGATGCCTGTTAATAGGGATGTGACGAGGCAAGTTGAAAGCTTGATATGATGTCCAATCAAACGATTCTCTGGGATATACATTTCTGTAATATAGTACTGCATTAATAAAGCACTTGAAGTATATCCTAAGCCATTTTTCGATATATTCGTTCATACACTAACTGCAATTATTTTTGATTAGAAATTTGCAACGCGAAACGCGTTTTGGAGTTCTTCCACCAGTCGATTTCAAAGGATGACAATGACAGACGCGCCCATGAATGCAAGGATCGCGGCTATTAATACCAATGATGTGCACAAAATCACGTCAGGACAGGTAATAGTGGATCTGACTTCCGCAGTGAAAGAACTCGTCGATAACAGTATAGACGCGGGAGCTGATCAAATTGAGCTCATATTTAAAAACTATGGCATGGAGTCGTTTGAATGCATTGACAATGGTGCCGGTATATCTGAAGAGAACTATGCATCTATCGCTTTAAAGCACTATACGTCCAAAATATCTAATTACCAAGATGTTTCCAGGGTCACCACTTTGGGCTTCAGAGGGGAAGCATTGTCATCCTTATCAGCTATCGCCAATATCGTTGTTATAACCACAACTAATCCACCCAAAGCTGCAAAGTTAGAGTTTGATTTCGGTGGGAATTTGGTGAAAAACACAGTAACATCTCGCAACAAAGGTACTACGGTTCAGGTTTCACATCTCTTCAATAGTCTGCCAGTTAGAAAGAAAGAATTTACGAAAAATCATAAGCGGATATTCAACAAATGCATTACGCTGCTACAGGCATATACAATAATTCAGGATAACATCAAAATATCCGTGTGGCATGCAACAAGCAATGGCCGTAAGTCTTTAGTTCTCTCTTCAACTAAGAGTCAGGGCCTTCCCAAGAGAATCTTAAGCGTATTTGGATCAAGTGGGATGAAAGGGCTATCAGAAATTAATATGGATTTGGATCTCAACTCAAGCAAGCCCCGGATATCCAAAATGTACGCTGAAGAACCATATTGGGAATCACTGGATTACAGAATTCAATTGACTGGTTATATATCAAAAAACTCTTTTGGTTGTGGTCGTAACGCGAAGGACAGACAATTCGTCTACATTAATAAGCGTCCTGTTGAACACCCCCAATTACTGAAATGCTGCAATGAAGTCTATCGAACCTTTAACAATGTCCAGTATCCTGCGCTTTTTCTAAATTTTGAGATTGCACCGGAGTTGCTAGATATTAATATAACACCAGACAAAAGAACCGTTTTATTACATAATGAGGATCTCGTATTAGATGTATTACGCGAGAAGCTCGGAGAGTTTTATTCTAGTCAGGAAATGGTCTTACCCCTAGCTGCTAGTCTAAAATCAAATGACAGCGAAAATTCAGTCAGTAAGAGAAGAAAACTTGAATCAACGAGTTCGGAAATATCTTCGACTTATGGTGATGATGATGATGATCATAACAGGGATGCAATTTATAGAACGCCTCTGGAAAGGATAGACGAGGGTGCAAGGGGCCTGATAAATAATAAGAAAAACGACACCAGGTTAGATGAGAAGAATAGTTGTGATGACCGTGATACTACTGGCCTATCACATGACGAAATGGATGTGGCAGGGGTTAAGGTTACTATGATATCACCTAATGGACATGAAACAAATGTGCAGAGGACTCTGGATTCTTTCGCTCACCCTACGACAAATACAGCAACTTTGTTCGTCAATGATTCAGGCGAAGAGGAGGAAGAAGAAATCGTGACTGTAGAAGTTGGTGACAAAAAGCTGAAGGAAAAAGCTGTACTTACAAAAGACAATGACTTGATATTTTCCCAAGAGAATGCAAATGAGTCCTCATGCGCTTGCCATTCAAACCACAATCATGACCTTGACCTTGAACTTAATGATGAGAATGACGATGCCATAACCTTAGAAAATGAGCAGCAACATGTTGAAGAAGACGAAGAAATAGAGGAAGATATTGAAGAAGGAATTGTTGCCCAACAGGGAGAAATAAACGTACGAGTGTCGATGCCTAACAGCGTTCCTACTTCAAGAAACTCATTAAAAGGTGGAGATTCTACAGCGCCACAATTACAGTCTACACGTGTTAGCTTGGCCTTGGAAATTGATCATCTAAATACTAGCTTCCGCCATGCCTTAACATTTTGCGGGAAGATGGGCCAGGATGGGCACGAAACCAAGATTCAAAAGAACGAACAAATAGAAAACTTCGACGAGGGTGAAAAATATTTAACATTGACGGTTTCGAAGGCAGATTTCAAAGAGATGACTATTATTGGTCAATTCAATTTGGGATTCATCTTGGCTACCCGGAGACTTAATCATAAATTCGATCTTTTCATTTTGGACCAGCACGCTAGTGACGAGAAGTTTAACTTTGAAATGTTGCAAAAAAGCACCACATTCAAATCTCAACGTTTAATTGCCCCCCAGCCCATTGAAATGAGCATTATCGATGAACTGATAGTCATGGATAATTTAGCGGTCTTTGAAAGAAACGGGTTTAAGTTAGAGGTGGACGAAAATCAACCACAAGGTAGTCGTGTTAAACTAATAAGTTTGCCGGTTTCGAAAAGAACCATATTTGATTCGAGCGACCTGAATGAGCTGATCCATCTCGTGAAGGAGACTGACGGACTGAATAAGATGAATGTACGGTGTTCGAAGATTAGAGCCATGTTTGCAATGCGAGCATGCAGGAGCAGCATCATGGTGGGAAAACCTTTGACTAGGAAGGCAATGACTCGTGTCGTGCGGCATCTCAGCGAGTTGGACAAACCATGGAATTGTCCGCATGGTAGACCCACGATGCGCCATCTCATGGAACTGAGAGACTGGGACTCTTTCAAGACCGATTACGAATTGTGATAGATCAAATAATGTAGGAATTGTTGGTTTTAATATATATATACAAGTGTAAAGGGTTCATGTTTGAACACACTGCTTCCAAAGAGCTAGTAACCAATCATGCTTTTGAGAGCGCCCCAAAGCGAAGTTTTTCTCGACATGTTTGAGCTAGACGTATGATAGCCCCTTCTATCTACTTTATTGAGTCTTCTCGCCGTCTTGGCGTTATTTCTTGTGTGTTGGCCGCGTACAGGTAAGTTCAAAGCGTGTCTCATACCCTCGTATGACCCAATTCTTCTCTTCAATGCAATGTTCTCCTTAACAATGGCCCTAGCATCGCCTTCTATAGTCATATTTGAAAGTTCACTAGTGATACTCATGATCTGCGACTCTGTAAGTTGGTGCATTCTGATCCACGGATAAAATCCAAGTTTCGAACATAGTGCTTCCGACGTTTTCAAACCAATCCCGTAGAATTTGGAGGCGAGAGCGATCCGCACCACTTCTTTACCTTTGAAACCCTTACCCAAGATGTGGACAACCATCGAGTGAGATACAATAGTGCGTTAAGCAGAGCAAACCTGAGATGCAGTTTAACAAGATAACGTTGAAGAATAAAGCATCCGCATTATAGAAAGCGAAAAAAAAAACTTGTGAGAAGCTATAGCTTTTCCAGGTCACGTGACTATACACATATTACACATCTGCTCTTCGGCATCAATTAGCACTGCAAGTAAATAGATCAAGAGTAGCGACATTAGACGCTAGTTCTGCTGTCTGTATGCCTCCCGAAGGATCCTTTCCAGCTGTTCGACGTCCAATCTTTGTATCACCAAATTTCGAAGCAATCCGATCATGGTGACAAAACTGGCAACTCCGACGGGGACGACACAGAAAACGGTGATGTTATAGAGGTGATTCTGTCTATTTTTGGTGAAGCGGAGCGACTTTGAAGACTTTTTCTTTTTGCGATGCGGAATGGCCAGGAGATCTTCTTGTGACGCTGACGAGAAGTTGGGCGTTATGGTCCCGGCGCTGGAGGTGGCAGCAGATTCGGGCTCCGTGGAGGGTGGAGCCGGCTCTTCGCTGACGTAGTTCAGGTTTAAGGTCAGAAAACTCTGCCATATGTAGGCTCCGGTGAGCATGCAGCTTATTAGGATCCAGGTATGCAAGTAGTAGTCCCCATTGGGGGACAAAGACGAGAGCAAGAGCATCTCTAGCGTGATGAATAGCAGCGACATCGAGAACATGCGCAGAATAGCCGCAATGGTTGAATATTTGACAATCCAGCGCACCATGAGCGAGTCCAGCACGGAGTAGGTCAGACACGCGGATACCATGCACCACAACGAGCACAGCAGGTACTCCGACGATCTGGCGGTGATCAACTGCGAGGGCAAGTCAGACTCGAAAGAAGACGCCTGCGTCTTCGAGTTGCGGTATGCCTGCCACAACATCTTGAACGTCGTGGTCAAGGACGCCTGTGTGTTGTCCACCGTGTAAAGCACGTTGGTGTCGTAAGAAAGAGACCACGCGCGCTTCAAGGAGTTGGCAAACGCCAGCAAAGGTGGCAGCAACGACACGTCGCGGCACACTGCGATGAGGAAGTGTTGCTTGGCATCCAAGTTGTTGAGTGTGAGCGATTTCAATGACCGATACGCCTGCAATGACGAGGTACTCACGTCGCGTTTCATGTGCGGCGCACCGTCACTGCCGTTGCGCCGGTGATAATGGTGATGGTGATGGATGTGGATTTGCGAGGACGACGATCGCGTCGGTATTGTGAGTTGTTCTGCATTTCTTTCCAGCGATTCGTCCATGACTGAGCCCTTCAGTCGGGTTTGGATAACGGTGTTATATCAATTCACGATTAGCCTCATCAAGGATGAAATTTTTGAGAGTTTATTTTTTTTCTCCCCTCCATTTCTACACGTTCATCACAGACGGCATTTGGCCTATCTGAAGCAGTACATAGAGTAAGATGTGCGAATGCTGAGCGCGCGCCAACATGGTATCATGCAAAACTACTTAGGTATAAATAGCTTGATAAGAAGCAGCAAAAAAAGACACGCTACAAACCACCACTCGAGCGGATCCACTGCGCGCGCGTGCATGTGTTCCGCGACACGTATGTGCAGGGGTTCGGCCTTGGCGAGTTCCGGCGCAGCGGCAGGGCCGGCCAACGCCAGTAGGGTGTGCGCCGGTAACGCCGAGAGCGCTACCGGCTCTATAAATTTTCTAGCGAGGCCGCGATCTCGTCGAGCTCCTTCTTGGCCTCTTCGTACTTGGCGGTCAATTCCTCGTATTTCTTTTCCCACTCGTCGCGCTCTTGCTCCAACGACACCACTTTGCGCTCGAGTTGCTCGGCCTTGAGGTCGGTCTCACGCAACTTGTCGGTGGTTTCCTTGAGCTTGGCGTCGCTCTCCTCTAGCTCTTCTTCCAGCTGCTGGTTCTTCTTGGTGAAGTTCTCGTTGTGCGAACGGAGGTTGGTCGAGTCCTCAGCGAGCTGCTTGTTCTCAGCGAGCTCAGCCTCCAGCTTTTCCACCTCTTCTTCCAGATGTTGGTTCTTCGTGGTTAGTGACTTGATCTGGTTCTCCTTTTCCGTGTTGTCCTGCTCCAGTTGCTTCATGCTTTCCTTGAGGTCGTCGTGCTTCTCTTGCCAGCTTTCGGCCTCTAGCTTGAGGTTGCTCAATTTCTACTGCGTGT
The DNA here is from genome assembly GCA_900074765.1 of Lachancea fermentati. Classification (NCBI taxonomy): domain Eukaryota; kingdom Fungi; phylum Ascomycota; class Saccharomycetes; order Saccharomycetales; family Saccharomycetaceae; genus Lachancea; species Lachancea fermentati. The sequence continues at coordinate 1,084,194 of LT598488.1, read as the reverse complement.
TAGTACTATTGCTGTGAAAACCACGTTGCCTCCGCCTCTGTAGCCACCGTCTCGGTTGCACCACTCGTTCGCCCCTGTACTCCTAGGGGCGCAGGGCAATCGTGCGCGACGTGTGGCCGTGTAAATGCGTGACAGTTTTACCAATCGTACCATACCTCTCTGATCTTATCCATTGCGTCTGTCTATGTGTCGCTCTTGAGTGCTTCGTACGCTGTTTAAAGCTGTATTGATGCCTACTGCGCGACTTGTTCGTTTCTGACCACATTTGTCTGTCCTGCTTTTTATACTGTGTCCTTACCGCACCGTGAAAAAAATTTGAAAGTTTCCGCTCGATTTGGAAATAAACACTACTTTTGGCGGCACGCGCCGAGCAAAACATGGACAATGCCCAGGGCACAGAGCCGTTGGGCGCGTTGTAAGCGACCAGACGGCCCCAAATTTCCACGAGAATGGACTGGCGTTGGAACCAGAGCGCCACCGCTTCGTGGGCCAGCGTTTTCGCTGAAAGCAGCTTCCCACGGGCCGTTTGTTATTGTTTTTTTGGCGGGCGACGCGGCGCCGAACGGTTGGGATCGGGCCAAAGGAGAAAATGGTGAAAAAAAGGGGAGTGGATCTGTCACAGCGCACGGCAACACGTGCTGCCGTCGATAGCGATGCATAATTGGGGCTACGTGGGAAGTGATACGTGTGATATTTATGCATCGTTTGGGACGGAGGGGCGTGACCGGGTGTTCCCGCTTGCAGCTCGCTTTTCCCACCCTCATCTGTAAATTCGGATGGCTGGTTTGGCATCATAATTGGCATTGCGGTGTCCGCGACCGTAACCTCGACCTCGAATGCCGTGCGCCTCCTTCCACATTGCAGGACGGTCGAGTTCTTGAAGAGAATGCCTCTTTAGACGTTTGAGGCAAGGGTGAACGGTACTAATGAGTTCTAGAGCGGAGCTGATGTCACAGCAGTCTGCCGTGTTCGACCTTAGCGCGCGATACTCGTGGCAGGCAAACACGCTCAACGGGTATCGGTCAAGTCGCCTGGCGTCACTCTCTAGCGCACATATATCTCACGACCACGACCCACGAGGCCACCCCAAAATCGACTACGATTCGGACGAGATGACGGACGAAGAACAAGAGCAGTCGCTGATCAGACCGCTAATCGACGCGCACGCGCGTGCGTCAAGCTCCAACAGCAAGCTGAGCGAGCTTCAGGAAAAGGAGGCGGAGCTGAAGTTCAAGGTTGTCGACGATTCGTTGGAGCAGCAGCAGCGGCAGCAGCAGCAGATTCCGCTGCTGTCGTCGCCCCGCTACATGCACCGCCGCATCGTGTCGCGCACGGTGACGGTGCTTGACGGCGACGATGCTAGTATCCCCGGCCAGACTAGCAGGAACCGTGCGAACCAGGCCTCGGAGCCAGATTATTACACCGAGATGGATCGTTTTAACGAGGCTCAGGCAAGAAACCATCGCACGCGCGCCAGGCTCCGTCAACAGCAAATCGAGAAGCAATCCGCCCCCTTGCGCTCCGCCCAGATCATTGAAAAGTTCAGTAAGTGGTCCATTTACTCGGACAAAAACGCCCAACGCTCGCACTCGCGCCCACAACGCATGCCACGCAGAACGCCCACCTCTTCGTCGCTTCGGCGCAAGGACTTTTCCAACAGGCGCGAGATCAAGGAGTTTGCACGCTCAGGCAACTTTATTTTCCACCGTGGGTTCTCTTTGCGCAGGTCGCAACGTTTGAAACATAATTTTAAATTCAGGAACCACACCGAGCTCTCTTCTTTCATGGACTACGTTAATATAGGCTCTGCACCAATCTCGGATGTCCTGCCGAGTCGCTTAGCAGTTGCTCACAAAATCAAACCACCTCAGTTTTTACAACTCATGCGTTTGGAACCAAAATTTGTTCAGAATTTGATAGATATTGGGCCGTTACATCCTCAGCGTACGCGCAGCTCATTGTCACGAAGGCCCCACCATAGTAACAGTATCCGCAGACAAGTGCCTCTGCCGCGGCGCGTATCCACTGTGAGAAGATCAAAATCACTTTCGAGCATTCCGCCCCCTTCATTGGCGCAATCTCAAAATGCATACCTCTATGCACTGTGGCAACGCTATCTGATGGCAGTACTAATCCAACGTGTACAATTCAGAATGTTCCTAATGGCAAGCTCTTCGTCGGAAGTCAGCACGGATTCTCGTACTAGTTTATCGAATCCAGAAACTGGCTCGAGTCTCAGTTTTGGAAAGGCGCGAGCACAAGAAGAATCTACTCAAGATCTTCCAGCATCGAAGAAATTCATGACGAGTAAAAGTGTTTCTCATTCAGATGCGCACGAGGACGGTTTTCTCCTAACTAAAAGTATCAAAGAATACCCATCAGGAGATCTTTTCCCAGTTATCAATGAGGAAGAAATGGCATTACTTGCAGATATCAGCGGGGAGTCCGCGTCTTTGTCAAGCGGAATTAACCGTGATAACGATTTAGGGAAACAAAGAAAAGTTTATTAAATGTAATTTTGCGTCGTTATTGTCATTTTACGTATAGATGGAGGCAACTCTCATCATATTTAAAATCCTAAAATACCTTGATATATTTTCATTTTCTTCAGTTGGCCCTTCTTGAGTGAGTTCCAAATCTCCTGAACATTCGATAGTTGACCAAATTTACTTTGCTTCATCGTAACAAACGTATCAATCTGCTCAGGCTTATCTAGCCACATTTCGAAAACTATAATCGAAATACTTATGAGAGTTTTCTTAAGACGTGCGCTAGTATCAGAACCATCGCGGAACGACTTCTTAGCCCATATGTCATAGTGAAGATTGAACCATGTCCAAACCGAATCTCTTACTTTGGAATTACCACTATCTCTATGAGCATTATAAGCTAAGCCAAATAGCGCTTTTTCAATACTAGAGGAGTCAATGTTTGTCATCACAAAATTCAGGATCTTAGTCACAACGGCTGGATCAGTTGAAAACGAGAGATTTTCAATCGCCGCATTTTGTAGGTCCACGGGTGAAGCATTTGAAACATGGGGTGCTACAGCAGCGCTAGATTTAACCAGCTCGTTTAGCTTTTTCCAGTTCTTTATGCTTGACGTATGCTGAGAAATAGTAGCAAACACACTGCCAACAATTTCAGAAGGAATTGATGCGTTGGGTCCCTGCATAACCTTTTTGAAATACCGCGTTGCTATCTCGTGCGCCTCACTGGTGTCTTTTGCAGCAAACAAGACTTGAGACATCAATTGCAGCTGAGCACTACCATACTTAACATTCTCGAACTGACTTGGCCACGTAATCTGCTTAAAAAGAGGCATGATTACAGTTTCTAAGATGTTCAAATTTTCAGCATCACCACGATATGCAATAACACTCAATTCAATCGTCTGCAGGATCTCTAATCCAACACCTAAACCGCGGTAAAGCTGTGGAGACTTCTCAAGTGATATCTTCTGTGCAATATACCTTAATACATCTAAAACTCCGTCCAAGTGCTCTTGTTTTTGATAAGCTTCGTTGCCGATGAAATATTTAAGATCTTGGAAAAATTTGTAAAGATCCGTTCCTGATACTAACCCTTCCTCCAAACCCTTTTTCATAAGTTCATAGCACTCTTGTGATTCGTAGGATACGCGATAATAACCTTTGGCGTCGGAATTGCAAAGAAGAATTGGATAATCAATCTTAGTGGATCTATCAGTCAAAAGTACCTGTTTCTGGTCGAGAGAGCCGTCTGTAAGTTTCATGAAAAGTGGAATATGGTAGGGAACATCTTCATGATCTGTTTCACCCGATGACACGAATCTGTGCTGAACTAAACTGGTGAGAGAACCGTCGGAGGTAACATGTAGTATCGGGATCCCTGGTGTCTGGACCCATGAATACATGTAGTTTGAAATATTGGAAGAGTGAAGCTCTTTTCCCATGTACGACCAAATGTCCGAGGGCTTGATACTCTTGTCATGAAATTCGTGAGCAGCAAACACCTTCCGTAAGGCCTTTTTGAAAATATCTTCTCCAATACAGCAACTTAGGGACCTTATCAATGAAATACCCTTGGCGTAATTGTGTGGATCTACAGCTTCTGACGTTTGAATGATTCCATCTTTCTTAGAAGATGCAGAAATGCTCTGGGACGATAATTCCGAATCTCCACGAAGACAAACATCCAATTGATGCAAGTATTCGTCGGAGTAGTAGTACTCTGTTTGATCTATTGCATCTAGTATTTCGCATGCACACCAAGTTGCGAAAGATTCATTGAACCATAGATGCTCCCATGAATCAAAGGAGATGTAGTTCCCCATCCACTGATGAACCATTTCATGCACAATCAGTTGCTTTACCTGAGTTTGAACACTTTTATCCGCTAAAGCAGTGGGGCTCAATAGCAGGTTGTCTTGCTGCACCGTGATCATACCGAAATTCTCCATAGCCATGTCTGTCAGGAATGGCAATAGGACAAAGTCGAGTTTGCTCACAGGATAATCGCATTGGAAATAGGACTGTAACGCTGGAAACGCCTTCTGCACAGTATCAAGCCCAAAGGCTGCATGCTCGATTTGCTGAGGAGCATAAAAGCGAATCGGCAGGTTGCCTTGAGGTAGCTTCACAGTGGACTGGATGAATTCAAGATCTCCCGCTACAAAACCGAAAAGTGATGGGGTCATAGAAGGCGTGACGCCGAACTTTACGCTTTTGCGCGAATTATCGAGCTCATGTTCAGTTAGTTGTGCTGTGTTCGAGATCACTTTGAAGCGTTGATCTGAGGTGATCGTGAGCTGAAATTGCGCCTTGTGGTTGGGTTCATCAATACAGGGGAAGATCATGCGCGCGAATCCTGGCTGCGCATGCGTGGCTATCACAAAGTTATCGCTCTTGCCAGTATCGTACCGCATAAAATTGGTTTTGAAGACTCCGCGAGTGGGCTCCTGGAACGTCTTGATAGCGTGGACGGTACCAACGTAGGCCAGAGCCAGCGGTGCGACGGTGCCGCTCGATAAATCAATTGGTGACTCAGCAGCGAAGTCAATCTTGCGTCCAGGTCTATCATACGACACCTTGAGCTTCACGTTTCCAATATTGGCCGATAGAACGATGAGACCGTCTCCATGTAGCGAGAACTGTTTCAATTCAGCGCATCCCGCAACGGCGTGCAATTGCGCGATCAATTGGCCTCTGAAATTGGCCTTTTGGTGATCAAGCTCAAGCTCCAATTCATAGCGACTGGGTACCACTCCGTTAGCGAGGCTTAGCACGCTCATCTTATCACTAGATGGGCTTCTTTTGTCTGGAGTTTAGCTTCGAAGCTGGAGTTTGATTCAAGAACGCATGGCATTAGGGCAAGAAAAAAGAAATGAGAATAGAAACGCATCTTTTTTTTTTGGGCACGTCGCAAAAACGTCAGGGTGTCTGGATGTTAATTACATCATCTGTGCTCTGGTCACGTGGTATCTGGAAAAGAACAATCGTATTCGTGCGTCGTGATCTGCTTTCTCGACGTGCATGGAAAGGATGGCAGTTTCTGGAAAAATGATAATGGAAATGGGATAAACAGGTAGGATTTATATAGATAATCGAGTTACTGGGTAGTTCTGTGTCTCTAGAATCATCCAAGACGCCAGATACGGAGAGTACGGTATTAGAATTGTAATGGTACCGGTGAAGAATACCAAATTATACGAGGTTTTAGGCGTATCTACGGACGCATCGCGTCAAGAGATTAAGAAAGCTTATCGGTTACAAGCACTTAAGTGCCATCCGGACAAAAACGGGCACTCAGAAGAGTCCAAACGCAAGTTCCAGCAAGTATGTGAGGCGTACGAGATTCTCAGTGATGAGAACAAGCGAGAAATGTACGATAAATTCGGTACGGCTGACGAGTCAGAATTACAAGAGCAAATGTCGCCTCAAATGTACACTACGTCTGGTATGTCAGCCGGAGACCTTTTTGCACAGTTTTTTGGTGGTGGTAGCACGACTAGTGGGTTCTTCGAGCGTAAACGGCATACCCCAGAGATGGCGCGCGGCCCTGACATTAAACACAACTTGAAGTGCACTCTGCAAGAGTTGTACTACGGCAAACACGCGAAGCTTGCCCTTAACCGCACACGCTTGTGTCGTAAGTGTGACGGGAGCGGCGGTAAGCGCTCCCGCACATGTACAGCGTGTGGTGGGCGTGGGATGCGCACTGAAACCACCAGACGCGGGCCGATGGTGCAGACCTGGTCTTCGACGTGCCAGGACTGCAACGGATCAGGTACTTACGTGCGGCGCAAAGATCTTTGCGCGGAATGTGCAGGGCAAGGCTGTCGCACAGAACGTAAAATCTTCGACGTCGAGGTCCAGCCGGGTATGCGGCCAGGTCAAGAGATTGTGCTTCCTAGTGAAGCAGACGAAGTCGTGAACGCCGAGTTTGGACCCGAACGCGTGATTCCAGGTGATGTGACCATTATACTACAGCAACTGCCGCACGAGAAGCTCCGGGTATTGGGTGACGCAGATTTGCTCCTCAGTAATTGCAGCGTCGATTTGCGCACGAGTCTGTGCGGCGGGTCCGTGTGGATCGATTCGCACCCCAGTGGGCGCGTACTCAAGGTCGACGTGGCGCCAGGTCGTGTTCTCGCACCGGGCACTGTCAAATGCGTCGAAAACATGGGCATGCCCAAGCCCGGAGGCGGTTTCGGGAACCTATACGTGCGCTTCAACGTAGAGTTCCCTGAAAAACTGGACGAGGCCACGGCCACGGCCATTTCGGCCGCATTGGACTCCGATTCCAACGTCCAGCCTACGAGTTCCCAGGCCTTGCCCGAGGGCGTGCCCATCGAGGATCATGTGATGAGCGACCTCCAGCCCGATCTTTCCCAGGGTGGAAGCCCTCACAAGCGGCGTCGGGGGGCAGCCGACTCTTCAGACGACGCATTCGACGGTGACGATGCCAGCGATCGTGCCGAGAGTTGCACTGTCCATTGAGTCTCACCAATCGTCGCCCGGGGCACAAGATGCGAGCGCGTGGCCACGAGCAGTGCCTCCACATGCTACGCTGCCGCAGAGAACACAATTCATTGCTAACTAACGTCCATCACCATACGCACTCTGCTGAAACGGCAATTGCTTGGTTCTCTGGAGTCTTCGGGGACGTTCATATGCAGCTTCCTCCACGTGAATTCCACGTGGAACAAACTTCGTCCCATTGGCCAAACATCACCCACACACTAAGTGGACCAATGCAGAGCAAAGAGCAATTATAACGTAGGGGAGCGGAGGAACCTACGGAAATGGAGAGCAAAGCTTACGCCGCTTTTATTGGTTCATTCTGTCTGGGGCAGCAAGGGACTACGGAATATGACGGAGTACGGAGTCCTAGAGCGTCGCTGGATTGGGGCGCGATCTGGGACCCGACGTCGCCAGCTGCGTAACTGCATATTACACAATTCTAAATGGGGGCCAAGGAGTTCTATAGGGGAGGTCACTCGCCGTTTAAGATATAAATAGGGAGGGTGTTCGTTTGTAAGCTTGCAAACAGCATTTGGTTTTTAATTTTTCAAAAGGTGTAATTTTTCAACATGTCATCAAAAGTTCTATTAGGAGGAGCTGTCACAGTGGCAGCCGGATATGCGCTCTATGAGTATCAACTTCAGAGACAACAACAGCGTGGAACGCTAGCGTATCCACAGCAACACGACTCTAGCAAATTTGAGAAGAAAGGAGGACAAGTAGGTTCCAAGCTGGACGATATACGAGACGATGCGCGTGATCAACTCTCGCGTTGGAAGAGCGAGGCTGACAAGAAACTGACGTCCACTATGTCGGATATTGAGCATTCAAAGGCCAAAGGCTCACAGTGGGTTGGAGAACAACTCGGTGAAGCACGCGACGCGGTCACTGAGAAGCGTGATCGCTACTTGGAACGCTCTGGTGAGCTCAACGCTATGGTGGAAGCCGACCGCGACAAGAACAAGCCCAACAAGCTGGTGCAATTGGTGAACGACGCGCGCGACACGATCTCCACCGACATTCGTAATATTCGCGAGGGCGTTACCGAAGACGCTGGTAGTATCAAGGAAGCACTAGTTGGTGCCCGCAAAAGTACCGAAGAGTACGGTGAGGAGGCCAAAGACCGTGCTTCGTCTTTAGGAGATGCAGTGTCGGCTCGTGCTGATGAAGCCAAGAAAACCCTACAAGATGCAGGCTCTGCGGCCCGCCAGAAAGCGGACCAAGCTGCAGCCACTGTTTCCGACACAAAGGAGTCGATTTTCAACTGGGGTTTCAGTAAAGCTGAGAAAGCCAAAGCAATCGCTATTGGCGAGTACGACGAGGCCAACAAGCGTTACAACGAGCTCTTCGAGAAGCACAAATCGCAGAAAGGTTTATTCTCGAAAGGCGACGAGGACTTGAAACGCCAAGTTGACGTAGCCCACGAGAAAGTGCTCGAATGCAAGAGAAAGCTCGATGACGCGTCCTCGCGTTACGCCCAGTACACCAATGACAACATCAACGAGTTATCGGACAAGCTTGACAAGCAAGACCAGCAAATCCGCAAAGATGGCTTTTTCAAATGGTTATCTGGTGGTAGTCAAAACAGCACCCCAACAGACGCCGACAAAGTTGCTGCCAAGAGTGTTGCTGGTTGGGGAGAGAATGCCGAGCAACTTGCACGCGAAGAGTTGGATGAGTTGGTCAGAAACAACCAGATCGGGCCCAGCGAAGCCCAGAGGCGTTTGGACGAATGGAAGAAGATCAGAAAAGAAGGCTGGTTTAGTCACAGGGGCAAGAACGACGAGGAAGTCGCTGCTCGTGCTGCCAAGGCTTTGGAAGGATGGGGTGAAACCGCCTCTCAAATGGCGCGCGACGAGTACGAGGATTTGAAGAGCTCTGCGCCCAAGGATGCTTCTGATGCTGTTGAAAAGGCCAAACAGAAGTTAGACGATGCCAAGAAGCAACTAGACGAGACCGCATCGAGTTGGTGGTCTTTTGGTAAAGAGAAGAAGAACGACCTGCATGAAAAGGCACAGCAACAGTACGACCAAGCAGAGAAGGAATACCGCTCTACTGTCGACAAGTTAGCTGTATGGTCTGACAAGGCCAAGGGTAAGTTCTGGTCTACTGCCGACTCTGCTCTTGATGCCACCAAGTCTGGAGCTGATTCTCTTCACTCCAAGACCAAAGAAGGGCTAGATTCGGCTCAGGAATTTGTTCAAGACAAGAAAAACTGAATTGTTGTGATTGCGTATCTAGTAATTAGTTTTGTTTCATGTCAGCCCATGTTATGCACTACTCCTTGTAAACGTCTAGAAGTCGTTTTAGGAGGTAAATATTCTTTTAATATATCTCAATGACCTACAATGCATCGCTAATTTTATATAAAACTAAGTTGCATAGGAATGTTAGTAGTGGATTCGGCTTGTTTTGGCCTCTATAAGTAGTTGTCTTCCTTGTGTGGAGGGGTGAAATGGAGTTTCTTGTGATCATGATCCATTTTCTTCGCATGGCATGACGCTGTGACACGAAGCGAGCCAACAATCTCGGTAGACAAAAAGATCAAAGCGAAGAGAACACGACAGAAAGAAGTTCACGAATGGGCTGTAGAAAAGTCGGAAGATCGCTATAAAGTTATTCTAGAGGGCAGTTTTTATCATTAAAGACCTCTTACGAGCGGAAGTTTGAAGAGGAACAACTAATAAACAGAGATCCAAGAGATGGAAGCGCAGAAGATGAGTTCGAGCCGAAGGGCTACAAACAACAAGGAGCTGCCGAGTGCGACGGCACATAATGAGTCAAGAACAGGGAATGATGCTTTCCTGAAGGTATCGCCTAATCTTTTCACTGCAGAGAGACTACCTCTCTTCGACAGCCTCGATCTATACACAACACTCATCAGAAGCAGCCGAGCTCTGGAACAGGGAGAGAGATTACACAATCTCAGCTGGAGAATCATAAACAAGGCCCTACTGAAGGATCATGATATAAATAAGTCCAAAAAGAGAGACGGAGTGAAAAACCTGTACAACGTAATTAATCCGGTAAAGAACGGTCAGCAGATTGTGCCGCGAAAGCCAAACCAACTACCCGTGAGATCGCAGCAAAAACCAGCAGCAGCAGTACCTGCTGCTTCTCTGGTACGCTCAAGCAATTCTGTCGCCACACAGCTTTCACACCATGTCTCTCAACATCAAACAAATGCTTCGATGCAGCCCATGCAAGTTATGCACGCAATGCAAGGCACCCATGCTGTGGACGGTGGCAAACGAAAAAGCCGGCCTCTGCAGAGCCAGGCACCAACTCAAGCCCCACCCCACTACGCCAAGCTCCCACATGGTCCTCAGAATGCGAAGCGCGGTATACGGCACACAGGGGAAGGAGATGCACATCAAGCACCAAGTCGTAAACCGCTGTTTGGCATGCCTCCCAAGAGTCCGTCGCCAGAGCCTAAACGTGACGAAGAGAACCCACCTCAGAACGTGGTCAAGGGATTTGATCCTAATACGATGATAACTAAGAAGAAAGATGATAAAATATTCTATATCGGTCAGACCCCATCTCCCGACGGTAGCCTGGTAATAAAGAAGAAGCTATCTAACAAAAGCGTATCTGAGGGTAGAGCGAATGAGACTGCAAGTCTCTTTTCACAAAAATCCGATGACAAACTGCATGCGCTCAAGTTATCAAACCTCACCGCTAATGGCACAAATCATCCAAAGTCCCTATTCGGCGCAACAAAACCTCCCGCACAACACGATAAATCTAATCCTAACACTAAAGAGCTGTTTTTCAGTAGTGAAGACGATGAATCTGATTGGAACTCTTTATCAGATGACTCCGATTTCTACGATGAGGAAGAGGAAGATCAATATTACCAGAAGCAATGGGATAAGCTTCTTTTCAGCAGAAACGAATATGCTAAAAGTAATGCTAGTCAATCCAACAGCAGTGGAACTGCTTCACCAGTACCGCAGTCCGAGAAACATGATGTTAAGAGAAGTTTACTGAGCGGATTATTCTTGAATGAAATGCACAAACGTCCAGTAAAATCGATCACACCGGTGTCAAGTCAGCGCCCAACATTGGAGGAGAGCAGCATTATGGCAGTGGGAGACGTTACACCTTCAAGCTCGTGGAAGAGCTCAACGCATTTGGATCAAGATCAAGCCCCCTCAACTGGGGAAGCTGCTTTGCGCCCAACTTCCTCGCAACTACTGTTGAATAGGTCCAAGAGAGGTAGCTTCAGCAGCATTATCTCCGAATCGACTCGCCAAAGATACTCCCATGTCTCCAATGCACCCCCCACGGCACAGACAATTCTACCTACAGCTTTGTCCACGCACATGTTTGTACCGAATAACGTACATCAACAGAGAATGGCGAGATCTAATGCTGGCCGCAGTGATTCGTCTTTAAGACGTGAATCAATGGACATACCGTCGAAAAATCGTAATAATTCATTTTTAAAGACCCGCATGGAAATTTCTGAGGAGGAAAACTTCGCGAGAGCGATATCAAGACGTATATAACATGTACAAGTTTAAATCGATACTTGATAGACACTTATAATTTATAGCAATGTAATATGTGAAACTTTTGGAATATTCAATCACGTGTTCGTTTTTGGGAATCGCCGCGGTTTCTTTTTCCTTGAAAATTTTTTGAAAATTCAGAAAAGGTCGATGAGATGAGATGAGCTTTTGGTTGAAAGTGGATATCATAAGAAAGCAAGCATAATGCTAAGAAGACAAGCTCGTGAGCGTAGGGAATACCTGTATCGTAAAGCGCAAGAGCTTCAAGAGTCACAGCTTCAAGAAAAGCGTCAATTGATCAAGCAGGCACTTGCACAAGGGAAGCCTTTACCAAAGGATATAGCAGAAGATGAGCAACTCCAAAAGGATTTCCAGTACGATCAAACAGTGCAAGAAACCATAGATGATGAATATAGTGCTACTAGTGGTATCGCTGAGCCCAAAGTTATCGTTACAACGTCTAGAGATCCAAGCACGAGGCTATCACAGTTTGCAAAAGAGATTAAGCTATTATTCCCCACTGCAGTGCGTCTTAACAGAGGTAATTATATCATGCCAAGTTTAGTCGAAGCGTGTCAAAAATCAGGTACCAGTGACTTGGTTGTATTGCACGAGCATAGAGGTGTGCCCACGTCATTAACAGTATCCCATTTCCCACATGGGCCAACTGCCTTTTTCACATTGCATAACGTTGTACTAAGACATGACATTTTAAACGCTGGAAACCAAAGCGAGGTTAATCCACATTTGATTTTTGATAATTTCACAACGCCTTTAGGTCAGAGAGTAGTGACAATTTTGAAGCATATGTTCCCACCAGGTCCTAAGAAAGATTCTCCCCGTGTCATTACATTTGCCAACCGTGGAGATTTCATCAGTGTAAGGCAACATGTGTATGTCAGAACTAGAGACGGTGTAGAGATGGCCGAAGTGGGACCACGTTTCGAGATGAGGCTATTTGAGTTAAGATTGGGGACACTGGAAAATAAAGATGCAGATGTAGAGTGGCAACTAAGGCGGTTTGTTAGGACTGCAAGTCGTAAGGATTATCTGTAAGTACAAGAGTGTTTGCATACCTTTATGTATAACTTAATAATTTTAAGGATTAAAAACGGTATAGACTAAAAACTTACATAGAGTGATATTAAGAGAAAAGAATTGCCCCTGGCGATGGATATATGTGTGGATGTGAAATTTTATCGGACCAATTGTTGTTATAGTTGTTTGTGTCGTTTCCGGCAAGGGGAGTAAGGTAAGAGATCAAAAAGGACTGTGTTTAGTTTAGTTTACAAATTGAAGAAGTTCCCAAACGGAGTAAGTTAAAAAAGATCAACGTAAAACTTTAAAAAAGGCAGTAACAAACCATATCGGAAAAAAAAATAATAGGTAAAAAGGTGAAAGAAAATAAGAGAAAAACCCTGAATTAAAAGAGGAAACCGTCTTAATTTTATAGTGATGATATCGTAGGAGTGTAGTAAGGTAAGGATGGGTATATTCATGCGTCATTAGTATTGCTGACTTTCCTCCTCAAGACGTCGCCAACAGAACCGGACTTCAGGGACTCGTCATATAAAAGATCGTTCATGTTTTGAGCATTCCCGGGTACAGCAGCAGTACCGGCCCTGGTGGAATTAAGGAAGGGAGAGATGCCGCTGGCGTTAGAGTAGGTTCTAACTTTGTAAGGTGGGGCCACTTTCTTGAAACTGTTCTGAGTGGAAGTGCGTGACAAGCGAGGACCTGTAACAGTATTGTAGAGGTTTTGAGAGTTTGTAGCGTTGTACAAGAGAGATGGGGAATTTGGAGAAGTGGCCATCTCTGTGTCAGAGTCGTCCTCGCTGGCAGAGCAATCACTACCACTACTTTCCAGATGGAATTTACCGGTACTTTTGCGAGTGGTTGCGTGCGGGGTGCCTAGCTGTTGAGTGAGCAACTGCTGACCGTTTGTATGGTTTCCGTTGCCGCTGCCGTTGCCGTTGCCGTTGCCGTTGGAAAGAACCGGTGTTGATACCCGGTTGGTAGGAGACCGAGAAAGATTCAGCACGTGGTTGGGGAGGTTCCTGCTGGTGGTGCATGACAGAGGCATCATATTGGAAGAGTTGGAACCCCTGCGGTTAGGAGAGGCAAACGGGTTGTGAAGCAAAGGCTGAGGTTGCTGTGGGTTTTGCTGACGCAGAAAGGTCGAGGAAAGAGATTGTGTGATGGAGGGCCTGCGAGGGTTGGCGTTTTCGTCGGAGAGCATGTCTGCGTAGGAGTAGAAACGTAGCACGCGGGGCCGTTCGGTTTGGGCGCTGGCTGCAGAGGCGTTGGAGATGTTGGAAGCGACGCTGGCCGAAGTGTTTGCGCGCGAGAGCTCGGGCAAGTTGTAGTGGCTGTTGGTGCGGGTGCGGCCGAGGGCGAGGTCTAGACCCAGCGTAGAGGGCCTACGAGAGTAGATCATCTCGACGTTGTCGAGGTTGGTGTCGTTCTCCTCGACGAGAGCCGTGCCGGCATCGAGAGCGGGGGCGACGAGGTTTTCGAGCGTGTGGTTGTGCGAGGAGTGCTTGCAGCCGGCAGGCAGGCCTCCTGGAAAGCCAGGCGCGCTGCACAGGCTGTCACGGTCGGAGCCATTGAGCGTGGCGACGTTGACGACGGAGCTGGAGCGTGACGATGGGCAGTGAGAGGGCGTGCGCGACAGCCTGCGTGATTGCGTGCGCGACAGCGACCGCGAGTGCGTGCGCGAGAGCGACTCGGCGTTTGAGCACGCCTGGCACGCTGGAGCTGCCTTATACACCTGTTGGTACGGGTCCTCGACGCTGCGCTCAAATATAAGCGAGTTCTCGCTGGCGACGGGCGACGGCATGTCGGACGAGGCGTCCTCGAAGCCTTCATGTTGGTCGTAGTCTTGTTCCATTGGGTAGCGCTGTGGGAGGGTAAACGGGGAAAATAGAAGCTGCTGGAGGGTTAAAGACGAGCTGCTGACAAAGTGCTGACGGAGTGTTGACGGACTACTGGCGGGACTGCGACTCGATACCAAAGGTCCTGTTCACGGCTAGGAGTGTTTGGGAGAGACAATCGTTAAGTTGCCCCTTATCAGCGAGAGGGCGTGCTTGGAGCCACGCCGTGTGCTGTGACTAGGAGAAACGGCACGACGAAAAAACGACAAGAAAAAAAAAAAAAAAACCATCGTGTCACTATCTACGTCTTCGTTCTGGTCTTCGTTCCGAAGCAGTTCGTACTATGTGATCTCCCTATTTAAGATTCCCCTGAGCCGTTGGCGCGGCAGGGTAACGCGGCCGGTGCTGGCCCGAGCCTGGCAAGAACAGATGCGCCAGCGCACGGCCGGCGTGCTTCGAGATGCCCGGCTCCAGCACCAGGACCGCAAGACTACAAGACTTCACGACGTAAGCGACGAGGACGTGCTTGTGTGGCGCGAGCGCTGCCACGCAGGAACCTGTCGCGGCACTGCCATGGGATTTTCCCAGATTCGCGGACTTGGCGGGATCGGCGCCGTTGGGGAACAAAAGGCTCGGGCACGTGGGAGTCCGGGTAACGGCCGGAGCCGAGGTGGGCCGGAAGGTGGCGGGTAACCCTGAAGGCCGGGTGACCCTTGATGTTCGGGTAACTCTTTATCTCCGGGTAACATCCTATTCCCGGGTAACCCTTTGACGTCCGGGTAACATCTGGCCCTCAAGTTTTTCTCGTTCTTCGTTGCTGGCTTTTTCGCTCATCACTTCACTTTTCCACTTCTCACTTCTCACTTCTCACTTCTCACTTCTCACTTCTCTTCTGGCTGCGATACTACTCGCCGCCACCGTAACCACCCTCCAGCCCTGTCGTCTCGCCGTGGCAGACAGTTGTCTGCCCGCGAAACGACGCTCGCCTCGCATGATGAAGATTATATACTGCGTTATCGTCTTGACGGCTGTTTTAGTACAGCCTGTAGGAAACGAGCTAACACTTTCTGAGCGAGGCGGAAAGCCGTGGAGAGTGAGATGTTCACTCGTGCGCGGTGATATGTAAGTTTCGTGCAGTGTGATTGTATGTCGTCATGCACGGTAATCACGTGCTGTTTTCTCTCTCTTGCTCATCTTTCTTCCCTCCATTCATCTTGTGCTTGGCCGTCCATCGAGCTCTGCATCCACATCTTCGTCCGCTCATGCTTGGAGCGCTCGCCTGCCGCGGCCGTATGGCCCACCTCAACGTCTACCACCGTTCCTGGCGGCCAATCGTGTCGCGTTTGGCCTCCGTCCGCTGCAACCACGTCGACACCGGTACCCTCGACTTTGCACGCCGCAATGCGGCCATCGCACGCGAACCAGACCGTTTCTACCCGTCGCTATCGCAGCTGCCGCCGCCCACCACATCCGTCGCGCACTTCCTCGACCGCTACGCGAACCTCGACGCCGACCGCCCCGAGAACCAAGAGTGCGTACGCGGCCGCATCGTGTCCGTGCGCACGCTGGGTAAAAACATGTCTTTTGTCACCCTGGAGGCGGCAGCACGCCGCGTCCAGCTCATCCTCAATTACAACGTCATGGCAGCGCACTCTCCCGGGCTGACGCGTGCGCAATTCGCCGACACCGCTGCTGCACTTCGTCCCGGCGATCACCTGCAAGCAAGTGGGTTTCCCGGCGTGTCGCAACGTGAGCGCACGCTCTCGCTCAAATGCACGACCCCAGTAGTGTTGCTCGCGCCCGCTACCCGTCCACTCCCCCCACGCCTCGAAGACCCCATCAAGCGCGCGCAAAACCGCGTCCTCGACTACCTTGTCAATGGCCACGAAACGTTGCGTTTGCGCGGTGCAGTACTGCGCGCGCTGCGCGAGTTCCTCGATGCTCGTGACTTCGTCGAGGTCGAAACGCCCATGCTTACTGCGCGATCCAACGGTGCTGCAGCGGAGCCGTTCGTTACGCACGCGCGTGCCAACGACACGCGGCTCGAGCTGCGAGTGGCGCCCGAGTTGTGGCTCAAACGGCTGGTCGTCGCGGGCGTCGACCGCGTGTACGAGCTAGGCCGCGTTTTCCGCAACGAAGGGGTCGACGCTACTCACAACCCCGAATTCACCACTCTCGAGTTCTACCAAGCATATGCGTCTATGTCTGATCTCATCTCGCTCTCTGAGCAATTGTTCCTGCATGTTCTACGCTCGGTCGACACCCCACGGGCTCATCAGTTGCTAGAACAGCTGGCCTGCAACGGCAACCAATTTCAGCGCATCGAGTTTCTGCCCACTTTGCAACGTGAGACCAACATCGATTTCGAAGCGATCGACCTTTCAAATCCGCATGAAATCGCGCGTGCGCTCAAGGACAAAGACATACACTTGCCATCGCATGTCAAGTCTCCACAACAGATGCTTAATGCGCTCTGCGCCCGTTACATCGAAAGCAAATACTGTGAATCGCTCCTGCCGACCGTTATCTATCATCATCCCACCGTCATGTCGCCGCTCGCAAAGGGCAACCCGGCAGACGGCTTGCGCACGACCAAGCGGTTCGAGATTTTCATATGCGGCAAAGAGTACATTAACGCCTACGAGGAGGAAAACTGTCCACAACGCCAGCTCGATAAGTTTATTGCGCAGCAAAAATCACATCAGCTCTATGGCGATAAAGAGTCACTTGCGATTGACACGCCCTACGTTGAGGCCATGAAGTGGGGAATGCCTCCAATCGGTGGATTCGGATTGGGTGTGGACCGGTTGTGCATGTTACTTGCAGGTAAAGACCGAATTGAACAGGTGTTAAGTTTCGGCACCATCGATGATGTAGATAGGCAGTAGAGAGGAAACCTCTTGAATGATTCTTGACGGTCATATATTGTAAATATACATAGCTCTTAAAAAATAGAGGACTTGTGAATACTTTCAACCCCATTCGAATTAATTAAGTCAGAGGCCAAAAGCTATTTATTGTAGTTAATTCCATTTTTCCCAACACAAACATAAACTGTGACTGATGTGCAAAATGCCAGGGCTCATTATGTTTTGAAATGCTAAAAATCCTGGCAATATTCCTATTTACAACTACAATTAAACAGCACAGTTCTCCCTCTCGATCAATCTCATTCGTTACATATCCCTTCCCTTTCCCATCGCTGTCAATCTTTTGGACGCGCGACACCAAAAAACTCGAAATTTAAAAGTTAAAACTCATCGCGTAAACTACTTCAAAAACAAACTTTAACTCAAGTGATCTTCATGTCTTCAGAACAAGACTCCTCGGAGGCTCTTTCAACCGCGGATGCTCCCGGATTACCCCCAACTGTGATACCATCGCTCAATTCGCTTCACACCAAGACATTTTACTCTCCTATTCCATCCTCCGTTCTGCAATCGGATTCCCCAGTCATTCTCGGTGTGGATGAAGCCGGACGTGGCCCCGTGATGGGGCCCATGGTCTATGGTATCAGCTACTGCACATTACAGTACCAAGATGAGGTACTGAAAAGAAAATACGGATTTGATGACTCCAAGAAGTTAACCGATGGTGTGAGACGTGACTTGTTTAAGCGAATTTACACAGGCGAAATAGATCAAGTAGGCTACGCGACAACGTCTATTACCCCCTGCGATATTTCAAGCGGTATGCTACGGTATCCTCCTGAAAAGAATTATAATCTCAACGAACAAGCTCACGACGTGACCATGGCACTTATTCGCGGAGTGCTAGACCGCAATGTTAATCTCGAACACGTATACGTGGATACGGTGGGCCCTCCTGCGACGTACCAGCGGAAGTTAGAACTACAATTTCCTAATGTCAAATTCACCGTTGCCAAAAAGGCTGATTCGCTCTATTGCGTGGTTAGTGTGGCCAGTGTCGTTGCCAAAGTCACCCGTGATGTCCTCATAGACCACCTGAAGACCCGTCCCGACGAGATATTGGGTTCTGGATATCCGTCGGATAGTAAAACCACTACATGGTTACGAAACAATATGACACCGCTGTTCGGCTGGCCTGCTCACGCCGTTAGGTTTTCCTGGCAAACATGTCAAACATTGCTTGACAAAAATAATGACACTGTGCCACTGGAATGGGAAGAATCTTTCATCTCCAAAAAACACCAACCAGCTTCGACGTTGTTCTTACCCACTCAAAAGCTCGTCACCCTGGACAACTGGTATTCTACTGATTAGCCAATGGCATCGCAAAGTTTATATCTCGAGACTTAAAACGTGAGAACTTGTACGATTACAACAATTGAAAGATACATTGGCATGAAACCGGATCCAATTGCAACCTCAGAAATTCACACTCATATCATGATGCTACCAGTCGTCTGATAGCTGCCTCGATCACCAACGGTAGATCGGATTATTAAGTACGATCAACCTCGTGACCACATTTCACTGTATGTACACAAGCTACTATGGCTCGCTTGGAGTCAAAAGCCACTCGAATCATTAGTTATCAATGCCATAATTGTCCTGGACTGGTGGTTGGTCGTCTTATGTCAACTATTTGTAACTTGCGCTCCGTCCAATGCGATGGGCGCTCCTCTTATCCCGATGGGTATCTAAAATTTTTCAGAAATTCATTCGGGGCAGGCATTATAAAAGGGAGTTTATCCAACCAATCTGATTAGAGGTCAAATTCGAAAAAAGACGTGTTAAAAGTTTACGCCTAATCACGATCAATGTCAGCACTCACGCGTGTTTTCCCAAGAGTTAGAGCTTCCCTTTTCCGTTCAGCTAGATTTCAGTTGAGGGCTTATGCCTCGTACCCTCCACACACCGTTATCGACATGCCTGCTTTATCGCCCACCATGACACAAGGTAACATAGCGGTGTGGTCCAAGGAAGTGGGTGATAAGCTAGAACCGGGTGAAGTGATTGCTGAGGTTGAAACAGATAAGGCCCAAATGGAGTTCGAGTTCCAAGATGATGGTTATCTTGCTAAGATCCTCGTTCCAGCGGGAACAAAGGATATCCCTGTGGGCAAGCCTATTGCCGTGTACGTGGAGAACGAAGATGATGTTCCACTCTTCAAGGACTTTAAAGTCGACGACTCTGCCTCTAAGAAGCCCGAGGCTAGCAAGCAAGCTGAATCCTCCAAGGCTGATACGTCCTCTGACAACGTGCCACAAAAGCAACCAGAGACAAAGTCAAGCAATGCCCAGCGTACCTCTCCAGGTGGCAGAATAATTGCTTCTCCATTGGCAAAGACCATTGCCCTAGAAGAAGGCATTTCTTTGAAAGATGTCACGGGAACTGGTCCTCATGGTAGAATAGTCAAGGCAGATGTGGAAAAGTATTTGGCCAATAAGCCAGCTGAAAAGAGCAAACCAGCTGCTGCTCCTACTGGAGCCACTCCAACTCCATCCGCCTCCGCTCAATACGAGGATGTGCCAATTAGCACAATGAGAGGTATCATAGCTAGCCGTCTGTTGCAATCCACCCAGGGAATTCCATCTTACATTGTGTCTTCTCAGATCTCAGTTTCTAAGCTTTTGAAGCTAAGACAATCATTGAACTCCACAGGTAATGACCAATACAAGCTATCTGTCAACGATATGTTGATAAAAGCTATCACCGTGGCTGCAAAGAGAGTCCCTGAAGCCAATGCATACTGGATGGAACAAGATGGTGTCATTAGAATGTTCAAGAACGTCGACGTGTCGGTGGCCGTTGCCACCCCAACTGGTTTATTAACTCCTATCGTCAAGAATGCAGACTCTAAGGGCTTAGTTTCCATTTCAAAGGAGGTCAAAGACTTGGGAAAGCGTGCCAAGGCCAACAAGTTGATGCCTGAAGAATTCCAAGGTGGTACTATCTGTATCTCTAATTTAGGTATGAACAACGCTGTCTCCATGTTCACTTCAATTATCAACCCACCCCAATCCACTATTCTAGCCATTGGTACTGTCCAAAGAGTTCCTGTTGAGGATGCAGGCGCTGAGTATGGATTCTCGTTCGAGGATAAGATTAACATCACTGGTACTTTCGATCACAGAACGATTGATGGTGCTCGTGCCGGTG